>BRXY01000092.1:0-37105 GCA_030267945.1 Triparma strigata
AACCCTAACCCTAACCCTAACCCTAACCCTAACCCTAACCCTAACCCTAACCCTAACCCTAACCCTAACATCATAAGCCACCATCGTCATGAGAAACCCACAGCAACCCACAAAAATTGTGTTGGCCTGCATGTGATGGAAATACATGCGCAAGTTGCGTAGCTCTCAGACACAAAGACGGTCGAAGAGAACGAGAATTTGGATGGGCAGACGAGCTGAGAGGCTTAGGGTCTTCGGTCTCCAACTGCCAGAGCAAATGTAAGCTTAATAGATTGTCCGCCGAGAATGTAACTGGGCAGGAGATCAAATATAAGTCAAAAGTGCGTTAGGTATGTTTTTTTAGTGTTGTTTCGAGTTTTTTTGATTGGTTTTTTTTAGTGAATATCTGGTAAGTAGGGCATGGAATTTACAGAGGTCGAAAGTCGAAAGAGGTGAGCAGCCAGCAGCAGTACCTAAAGAGGAATTGTTTGCTCTCAAAACATTTATCCTGCTTTTAAGCAGCCACTAAAACACCCTCCCTAGATATAGCAGGCCAATATAAGCAACGCTTAGTTAAGCCCTTATATACGTGCTCAACCTGAAGCTTTTTCTCCCTGTTCAAGGCACACGCATGTCACATGTCATGTCGAGCAAGGGGGGCTTGATCACAACAGCCACCCGAGTCCTATCGCTAAGCAAGACCGCTGATCCCCTTTTGGGAGCCGAACGATTGCTTATGTCCAATGATCGAGGATCGCTTCGGCGAGCATACAAGGAATTGCTGCAAGGTGAGATGAAGTTCAGCCTGGGTGTGACTAGTCACCCCTTTTCTTGCCCTTTCTGTCCTCAGCACGACGATACCATTCACCTCTGATCCAACAGCCTAACGAAATACCTTTAATACCTCCACGCACACATCAGCTTCTACCTCGGGCGACATCATCTCGACTACGTACAACACCTCCTCCGCCTGGCTAAAGCAGCATGGATTCTTCAAGGACATGCAACGGGACAACGACATCACATACTACGTCGTCGGGCGTGGTCGTAAGGGCGTCGACCCCGCCACGGGCGAGGAGTTCTCCTTCGAGGTCCAGAACATGGGTGGAGCCTCCCTTATCGGAAAGAACCACTATTGCGTCCCTCGAGCCATGGGCGTCTCTGCCGGAGAGGAGAAGAGGTTCGCAGGCCACCTCGGGCGCATAAATATGCAAGTCCTCAAGGCTGCAAAGGACGAGGCGGGGACTGGCGACGCCCTCCTCGGCGCTGCCGTCAACTTCTCTGGCCCCCCCTCCTTCATCGAGTACCAGCTCCAGCAGCTCGCTTCCGAGTCCCCAGATGCGTTTGTAATCACAGGCTGCGACGACGCCACGCAGAGGCAGAGGCTGAAGGAGATGCTCTTCCGGAACGAAAGGCGCATGGTCAAGCTCACCCACCGCTCGACCACGGGGATGCTCCTCACTGATGCACACCTCTCGGAAGTCGGTTTCGACATCCCAGCAGTGCTCGTCAAGGAGGATGGAGAATCCGTTGCCGTAGACGAAGTATACCTGTAATATTAAGATAAGATAAACGAAGCGTTCGAAATAATTAACATAATCAAAGCCTTTTCTTCATTCCTTTCCCTCTTCGTCATTGTCTCCTTTCTCCTCCCCCGCCATCTTCTCCTTCCTCATTGCTCTGAGTGCTCTTATCCCTCCCCCTCTGTTTTCATATAAAATAAGCGTTCCCTTGTTAGCGTCCCACTAAAGCGCACAAACACACACACACATTGCCAGAACCTTTCTCTTCTCACCTAACAACCTTAACCTCATCAACGTTAATTTCATCTTTAACTTCCTCCTTCTTACCCTCATCATCGTCCTCCCCATGAACCACAACAGTCACTCCAGGATCATCCACGGCCTCCCCAGATGAACCTATAATATCTATAGGCATTTCATCGCCTACAATCGACGAAAAGAAAAGAAAAGAAAAGACAAAACGGGAGTAAGCCTATTCGTTCTCTCAATTGAACAAAACACCATTTCTTAACAACAACAAACTCACCTACAGGTGCGACTCTTATAATCCTCTCCTCCGGAGCCTCCGGAAAAGCGTAACCTTCCGGAGCGTGATTTAGCTCCGAAGCAGGCACTTTATCTTCAACATTTAAATCATCTTAATAAAAACAATGGTTAGAACAAAAACCTCAAAAAGCTTCCCCGCCCCCCGAAAAGGTTATATTAATATATCTCACCTAAATATTTAACCCTATAGCAGTTCCCTGGTTGTACGGATAAAACTTGACACGGGAATTCCATTCCGTCTATTAGGCGGAGGAGCTTTTGGCCGACGGCGTATTCGCAGCCGAAGGACATTTTTAGTAAAGAAAGAGAGAGGAGGAGGGAGTGAGAGAGAGAGAGATAGGAGGGAGAGGGAGGGGGAAGGGCGGGGGTTTGAAAGGGAAAGCCTGATTAGCTTATTCCTTATGTGAGCTTCTATTCCGAAGGTGGGTTGGTAAGGTTTCTTAAGATTCTTCCTTCGTAAATAAAGATCAGGCAGGGAAAGCTTCGTTTAGGGTTGCCAGAGCAATGTCGATTTCATCTCTTTTGCCATCAAACGATATTTCACTGGCGACATATCACTTTGTCCTTTCTACAACAGCAGCGGTCTGGCTAGCTTTTGAAAATTTTGGAATCCCTGCTCGTAAAATAGCGTAAAATCGTTCAATTAATAGAATTCTCTTCTTGTCCTCGCCGCGACCGAGGTACACACTGAAAGAACAGCTGATAATGATGTTCTCTTTGACCGTACTATTCGCTTCAATAGTCCAACTATCAATTATCTTCGTTCCTGCAAGTTCCCTCTCCCTCCCTCCAACTCCCTCTCACCAACATCTACAAGCCCCAGTTCCACCCCCAACCCCAACCCCCCTCTCCCCCGACACTCCCCTCCCCTTCTCCTGCACCTCCTGTGGCACCTGCTGCAAATCCCCCGGCACCGTAATCTTCACAACCACCGAACTCCTCCACCTCCACTCCTCTCACTTCTCTCACCTCCCTCTCCCCCTCTTCACCTCCACCCACTTCACCCCCGACGGCGTCTCCCACCACCGTCTAATCCAATCTACAGAATCATGCCCTTTCCTCCTCGATTCCAAATGTACGATATACTCTTCACGTCCTTTACAATGTATATCATATCCTTTTATCCCACGTCTTTCGACCGTTGAAGCGTGGAATGATGAAGCGATACCTTTAAATACATGGTCTGAAGATAATCCAGGATGCGAAGGTATGAAGAAAATAGGAGACATTTATAATGACGAATATGTTGACGGGGGATATGCGGAGAATGTTAGAAGTAGGTTCGAAAGGTATTTGAGGATGTACGATCTTGAGATAGATGACCCAGGTTCAACGATAATAAATGAATAAAAAGTTAAAGAACTTCAATTTATTTCAAAAAAAAGCAACAACACCTAAAACAACACGTAACAATCCCCTCCCTCTCTTCAATAAAATATCTTCTCCCTCCCCCACTCCCCCCCCCCCCCTCGATCGTCCGTATCAGCGTTATACATCCAATCCCCTTCATACCCATCCCCCTCCTCCTCCCTCTCCACCTCCATCCCCCCCCCCTCCTCCTCCATAGATACAATACTCCTAAACTCCCTCTCATACCCTTTAAAATGCCTCGTCTGACCAAAAACTTCCCCCCAACTCGTCTTAACCCACTCAACTTTATCGTAACATCCGCTTAAACCTGATGAATATTTACTTATCGCATGGAAATACATTTCGTTATCTAACGTTAAGAAATACGTAGAACTCGGAGTTTGTAACGTGAATCCTGAAAGAGGAGAAGAGGAAGGGGAGGAGGTTAAGATAGTGTTTAAGGTTGGTGAATATATTTGTGTTTTGTAGTTTGGGAAGGAGGTTAGGGATTGGAGACGGGAGATGTTGCTGGGGTGGGGGGAGACGGTGGGGGGGAGGAGGTACCAGGGGGAACCGGAGGGGGGGAGGGGAGGGGGGGGAGGGGTTATTGAACGGAAGATGGGACGGAGACGTTTGGAAGGAGGGGGAGGAGAGGCGGAACGCTGAAGGGGGAAGGGGGAGGGAGGGATTGAAAACGTTAATTGTGGGACAGGCATATTATATGGGAGGGACATTCTTATATTAAAGTGTCTCTTAAAGTGTCTCTTAAAGTGTCTCTTAAAGTAGAGGCTTACCTTCATTATAATCAGATGTTGATTATAAGTGTGATTATATGTTGATTATATAAACGTGTCTGTACACGTGTCGGCTTATTAGTGATTTATTACTGACTTATTACTGTTATTCTACCCCTATAATAAAGTTGCAATAAGTTGCCGCTCTTTGGAAGGGATTTAAAGTGTCCAAATCGAACGAAGGTACGATAATTATATATCTAAAAATGCGACAATAAAAAGACTGATTAATAAATCGTTGGGTACGTTATGATATTAAAAGGTAATATCGCGTATTAAATAAACCAGAAGGTGTTTGCAAAATGACTGGCCAGTTAAATTAATTTATTTGGAAGGAATTCTGGAAGGTCTTTCTGCTTCATCAATAAGTACGTCGCCGCGTCTCAGAATATTGACACGTACAGTGGTACTCTTCGGTTAATATATGATAATAATGAATGTTCACCTCGTTGCGTTATTTATCAAATATAATGCGACTTAAGAAATACCAAGAGGCCACCACTAACGAGAGTAAACATTGAGGGGATGATTTTTTATTATAATGCGTGACACCTGAGCACACCGCAACGTCTAGCTTATGGTAGTGCAGTAGTACCTGGTCCTCAAGTGTGCCTAACTACTGTCCTCGCTCGCCAACCACCTTAGCTCCTCCCGCTGCTAATTTGTGAAAGAAGAATTCATTGCGGAGCGACCATATATATTCTCAACTGTCCATAAGCGCCAAGATCGTCGTAGATTCGCATTCGCCGCTCAATCTCACACACACACTCGCTCCCTCTTTTGTCTCGCTCTTTGTCTCGCTCAGAACACAAAACAACAACAACAACAAGCATTACAATGCCCTCCCTCGTCTGCTGTTCCCCCAGCCCAACCTTCAAGACCTCCACCGTCCCCTCCCTCTCGGCCGGCCTCCGTTTCATCGAGCTAACAATCTCCGCCCCCCTCGGTCTCTCCAAGCGTTCCCTCGCCCCCGCTCAAACCACCGGCAAGAAGAAAAAGCTCGACCTCTTCAAAGTAAAGGACATCGAGTCCCTCTCCCTCTACGACGTCCTCGGCGGCCTCCCCTTCACCGTGACTCCTGAAGACGTTAAAAAAGCTTACCACCAAGCCTGCCTAACTTACCATCCCGATAAAACCGGTTTAACCGAAGACGATCCTGTCTTCCTCTCCGTAAAAAAGGCGTTCGACACTCTCTCCGACCCCGCGAAAAAACGCACCTACGATTCTTCAGCGAATTTCGACGACAGCATCCCCCCAGCCGATTGTCCTGAGAGGAAATTTTACGCCATGTTTGGCGACTGTTTCAAACGTAACGAGCGTTTTGCAGTTATTAAATCAGTCAAGAAACAGAGGAGAAAATCTACGTCTAAAAAAGATGATAAACCACCTGTTGACCCTAATTACTGTCCTCCTTTCGGAGACGACAATACGCCGATTGATCAGGTAAATCAGTTTTACAGTTACTGGATAAACTTCGAATCGTGGCGTGACTTCACCCTCGCCGCTTCGAAGAAAAAAGACCATGACGTGGAAGCGGCCGAAGGCCGCGACGAGAAACGTTGGATGATGAACGAGATAAGGTCCGAGGCGACGAAAATGAAGAAGGCGGAGGTTAAGAGGATCAGCGATTTACTGGAGAGGGCTATGAACCTTGACCCTAGGTTGAGGAGGGAGAAGGTTCGCGTAGCTAGGGAGAAAGAGGAGAAGGCCGGGAAGGAGGAAAGGGAGAAGAGGGAGAAGGAGGAAAAGGAGAAGAACGAGAAGGAGGAGAAGGAAAGAATCGAGAAGGAGGAGGAACTCGAGAGGAAGACCAAGCAGGCCAACCTCAAGGCCATCAAGGACAAGGAGAAGAAACTCCTCCGCAAGCAGAAGAACCTCTTCCGCAAGCTCGCCATGAAAGCCTTCGAGACGGGGGGGGAGAACAACTGGTCGTCCCTCATCGAAGCCAACGACGAAGTCGAGTTCCTAGTCGAGAAGCTCGACCTAATGACCCTCCCAGCTTTAAGCTCAGCCCTAGGAGGTTCCGAGGACAACCTCGACGTCTCAGGCATCGCCGTCGTCAGGTCAGCCTACCAGTCCACAAAGTCAGGCGCCGAAAACGCTTACCTCCAAGAACAGTCCTTAAAGCTCAAACGCGCCGAAGAAGCCAAGCTCAAAGAAGAAGCCGACAAGGCCGCCCGCGCCCCTAAACCCTGGTCACCCGCCGAGCTCAACGCCCTACACAAAGCTTGTAAAAAGTACCCCGTAGGAGGAGGTGGTAAATGGGATATTATTGCTAATTATATTAACCAGACTTTAGCTTTACCTGTGCCGAGAAGTAAAGACGAATGTTTGAAAGAATGGAATGTTATATGTAAGAAAAACGCCGAAATAGCAGCAGCTAAATACGATGATAACAAGGAAGAGGAAACTAAAGTTATTGAAGAAGATAAAAAAGATAATGAAGGATGGTCCCCAGATGAAATAAAAGATTTACAGGCTGCTTTAAAAAAATTTAACTCGAAAATGGAGAAGAATGAAAGGTGGAGTAAAATATCGAGGTTTGTTGCGACGAAGAATAAGAAGGAATGCGTGGAGAAGTATAAGGAGATTAGGAGTAGTCTTAAGAAATAAGGGGGGGAGAGGGGGGGGGGGTTAATTTAACTAAAGAAAGAAAGGGTTTTGGAAAAAGAAAACTTGTTAGGAGTAATATTTGACGTTCTTTTTGTTTTTAGAAACTGTGCTGCGAGAAACGATTTGTTGTGTTAGATGATCGTCGTTTATTCAAGTAGACGGATAGGAAGGGGATTGTTGGTGCTCTCAGTCGCATTATTGGGGATACAGAGTGAACAAACTGGTCTCTCTTCAAAGCGCTTCTCTTACGTTTGCACGTATTGGCTGCCCAATGGAAGTCGCCGTAGTCAGAAGAACATTACCATTTTAAATATTTCATCATCGAGCACAATTTCTAAATCAAAAACGCCATCGCTACAAAACTCTTACCTTAATTTCAACGAGACGAGACGAGAGCGAATGCGACGAAGAGCGTGTTAGAATTCGAATGCGAGAGGTTTGTTTATTTGAACAGTGTGGGGGTTGTGTAGACGAGAGCGAATGCGACGAGGAGCGTGTTAGAATTCGAATGCGGGAGTTTGTTTATTTGAACGGTGTGGGGGTTGTGTGCTCTCAGTCGCATTATTGGGGACACAAAGTGATGCTACTGGTCTCTCTTCAAAGCGCTCCTCTTACGTTTGCACGTATTGGCTGCCCAATGGAAGTCGCCGTAGTCAGATCCCGACTTCACTTTTAAATATTTCATCATCGAGCACATTTCCTAAAATCAAATCGCTAGCTCTCCAAATAACATCTCACCTACGAGTTCAACGAAACCCCCCTCCCCCCCCTCCCCCCCTCCCCTCCCCTCCCCCAAAACCAAATTTTCGTCCTTCAACTCAAACAATATCCATCCTCGGCTGCTGGGGCAAAATAGGCGACCTCAGTGAGCAGAAATGTCCAAACTCCGCTCTCAAAATAGCCCTCTCGAGCACCTCCTCCTCTTCCTCACCCACCTGCTCTTCAATAATTAAAGTCTCATCCATCTCGTCGCCCAACTCCTCGACTCCTGCGTCCTTCTTTCTGCCCCACAGCCACGAGAAACAGCTGCAGTCGCCGTTGTCCGCGGCGACGGCTGGGTCCATCGTGACTCCCGAGATGGCGCTGACACCTCCGGGGGTGACGGGGGGCAGGCGGGCGGAGGAGAGGAGGTTGAACGAATTGTTGACGTCGGAGAAGGAGGGGATCGTCACGGTCGGCTTGGTCTTTTGGAGGTTGCGGGAGGATTCCTCCCATTCGATAGAGGTGGTGCGGGAGACGCGGGTCGGGGAGGAGGCGTTGGTGAGGGACTTCGTGGATTTGGGGTGGGCGGTGGACCACTTCTTGGGGGAGGTAGTGTTGGAGAGGTAGGCGACGTTCTCATTGTTGCCTTTGGGTTTGGGGGAAAGGCCGGAGGAGCGACGGCTTTGGAGACGCTTGTTAGCGGAGGCGGTGGCTCTAGGGAGGATTGGGGTAGCTTGTGTTAGATGTGTGTTTCGGAGGGATGAGGGTGAACGTGTTGAGTTGATTTTGTTGGGGTGCGCTCAGTCGCATTATTGGGGACACAGCATGGGGGCACTGGTCTCTCTTCAAAGCACTTCTCTTACGTATTGCACGTGGAAGTCGCCATAGTCAGATAGTCCGAAGAAAATTTTAATATTTCATCGTCGAGCACATTCTCTCTCCCCTCTCTCCGTAATTCCTTCGCTCACCTGATGCCATCAATAACAGATTCACAAACGCGTGGAAGTTGATAGAGGAGAGTGTTAGAGATTTGATTTCACCTTGAGAGAGAGGAAGTAGTGCTTGCGGTGTGTGCTCTCAGTCGCATTATTGCCGCCGCTCTAGCGTTTGCTGGAGTCTCTTCAAAGCGCTCCTCTTTCGTTTGCACGTGGAAGTCGCCGTAGTCAGATCTCCTATTTCATTTAAGTATTTCATCATCGAGCACAACTTTAATGTCTATTCATTTGCCGCACAACGTTCGCTACACTCTCACCTACGAATCAAAACATGTGCCGAAGTAGATAGTTAGAGATTTGTTGTTGTTGTAGTTGACGCTCATCGCATCAATCAATCACCAATTCATTCAAAGCTCTCTTCCTCACCTAGTCTTCGAGCCCCGGCGTCTGGTGACCTTCTCAATAGGTGATAGCTCTTGCAGTACAGTAGATGACATTCTGCGTGGCGACAGAGCGGCAATTCACAGGGTAAGGAGAGGAAAACATTGAATCGACCGAATCGAACAGCTCTATCTGATGGATTCAATATTGTGCGTAATCCCGCCGTTCAACTAGCTTCAAGTCCTGGTATGTCGTTGCTATGCCACATAGCAATGTTCCACGGCAAGCGCATGACGTTGAAACGCGTGCTCACCTGTGATAGGATCCAATATAGTTCAAAGCGAATTGACACAAAAAATTTCTCCCATAACATCTGCATCCTAGCAACCCTCTCTGAAGCAAACGCTACGAAATAACAAAGAAAATGACCGACGCGCCTCAAGATGAGAATTTCTTCCTCGCTCTGTCCGCCCTTAGCCCAGAGACGAACCGCGTAAGTCGAACTCAGATGTGCCGCAAAAGGCACCGTCATCGGAGCTGTACCCACTTACATCCCCCCTTCTCGCCATTAACCTTCTTCTAATTCTCCCCAATCGCTCACGCTACGCTTCCAATAGATGATAATGCGTGGTCTCGACGCCCCTCCCGCCACGTCTCCCAGCCAAGGCTCTGCTCTCCAAGAAAAAACAAACGTAGGTTCCTCGCCGCACGCTCGCTTCGCAAAGGGATCCACCCCTGTCGCCAAGTCCGCTAACATTTTCGAGAAGAAGTACGTCCGCTCCGTGGACATTGTCGAAGCCCGCGAGAAGGAGGAGGTGAGGCGACATATTCCAACTCAAATACAAACAAATCACCCACACACCCTGACCGACCCGTGAGCTCAACAGAAGATTGAGACTCGCAGGAGGAAGAAGGACAAGAAGAAAAAGCAGCGCTCCAGGTCGAAGAGCCGCTCGAGCAATAAGCCTCCCGCCCCTCCTCCCCCTGCTTCCGCTCCCCCCTCCGACGCCTCTAGGGCCACCATTGACACCACCTACTCCTCTTATTTGAGGACGAGTTTGAGCTACGTAACTTCCCTAGTCTCAGCCACTGCCGTCGCAGTCCACGTTCACATCAGGGCTGTCGTCGATAACTTCTACGCGAGGTTGTTGGGAATGAAGGGAAGGTTGATCACCGAGCAAAAGGAGAAGATCATGTGAATGATGTGAACGAGCACAGTTTGTATGGGGAGAACAACAACAGAAGTCGGGAGAAGGAGGGAGAAGTGCGGGAGAAGTCGGAAAGACATTTTGATCGAAAATTAAATGCCTCGTTAAACCCTTTCTTTCGATACGTATCCTCTCCCCACATAACAACACACGCTTACAACATATCCGCATTTTCCTTCTCGTTGTTCTTCCTTGTCGTCTCCTCCATCGCCGCCTGTGCCGCGTTCTGAAAGATTCCCCTCGCGCTCATGGCTCTCATCTTTGGGTCCTTGCTCTTCGCTGCCTCGTAGATATCTCCCAGCACTAGGATGGCCTCGACCCTTGCCTTCCTGACGTCTGCGGAGACGCTCGCGTCGAGGGAGACCTTGGCGACCACCTCATGGATCGTTGCGGCGATGTCCATCGACGTGGCCTGCCACATTATAGACAAGTACGCTGGGAGCTGGGCCTCCTCGCCCTCGGCTTTTTGCATCTCGCTCGCAGCCTTCATGGTGGTCTTGAGCGTGCCGATCTTGTTCTTGACTTCCTTGAACTCGGCCTTCTTCCCTTCGCCCCAGCTTCCGCCCATCTGAGTCGCGACGAGCCTGTAAGACATTCCCACGGCGTTGAGGATAGCCTCCCCGTAGCTGGCCTCCACGAGGGACGCCGCCTCGGCCTCCCATTGCGCTTTGACGCTTTCACCCTCGACGAAGGGCTGGATCTTCGAGGCGAGGTTGAGAGCCAGGCGGATGACCCTGCGCGTCTCAATTTCTTTGAGCTCTTCGTTGCCGATGTTCGTCTCCTCCTGGTTCCCGGCCATGGTGGCCGAGACCATGAGGAGCCTCCCGATGATGTGCTGGAACTTGTCGTTCCCGAAGATCATGGTGAACATGAGGGATGGATCGACGCCGTCCGCGGATATGGAAGTCTTGTCGCCACTCAAGCCCTTCTCGCCTACGAGATCGTACTGGGCGCGAAGCTTCTCGTCGCTGAGGACCTGGTACGACGAGCGAAGCGATTATGTTTGCAAGGGATGAGATGTGTTTATAGCGTTAAAAATCGTGGTAACTCATCACTCCCTCGGCTCCCTCTCAGCAACTCACCTGGTACGCCTCGCCGATGTCCCTGAACTTGTCGGCAGCCGCGGGAGTAGGGTTGCGGTCCGGATGACACTTCCTCGCCTCGACGTAGTACGCCCTTTTGATCGTGGACTGGGTCGCGTCGGTCGACACGCCGAGGTCGTCGTAATACTTCGTCTCCTTCACCTTCTTCCCTCCCGTCTTTGGCGGAGGAACGTAGGAGGCCTGTGAGTCCATCTTGAGGATGTCGTCGTCGTCCTCAGGTTTGTCCTTCATATAGGCAGCGTCCGCTTCCAGGTCGTCGATGACCCATTTGTTCAGCTTGCCGTCGTACCGCTTTCCCTGCGCCTTCTGAATGGCTGTATCAGTGGCAGAGCAGCAGCAGACCAGCGGGCATAAGGCGATTGCACAGGCGCTGAGGATGAGGGGATGAGTAATGGGAGTCGAGGAGGAGCGCATCTATCCGCATTCCGTCGTTTCACGGGGGGAAAACGGAGGAGGGAAAGTCCAAATAAGCTCTCGGCGGAAAGCGTTTCCCCTGTGTTTTTTTTTCTTAACCACTTAGTACAGTGGTTTACAACACTTACCACGCACAACAGCAGCCTATCAGCCTAACTAACAGCCCAGGTGGTGAAGGTGACTCGCCGTCTTTCTCTTTTTCAGACATATTTCCGTTCAATCGAAAACTTTTTAATTAAAGCTGTTTTGTGTTTTGTCCTTTCCATTTCAAAATTGAAATTTACCTTTCTGGCGCTTGTAAACGTCCCGACTCCTTGCTGCGCGTCTCTGTGACCTCTCCCTTTTGCTGCACATTTAGTGGTCGTCAGCGACATGTCTGATTATGACGATGGAGAGGAGCCTACAGAATTGAAATTCCCACCTTGGGGTGACGGTAGTGGGGAGGCATGGACTGGATGGGTGCTTGTCACGCTCGCGGCCGTTTTGATTCTTGGTCTTCTCTATGTCATAATCTGCAAGATTACGGGCCGTGAAGTTAATCGATCATGCAGTAACGGGTCGTGCTACTGCTCATTCAACGAGGGGGGACCGAAACGGCCAGATGGCGCTCACACAGCTGTTAACAAAATGGAGAAAGGTACCTATTTCCACGACAAGACTGTTGACAAGTGGAAGGTGAGGAACTAATGTCGTGTGAATACTACGCTGCACTCAACTACAACAGGCTCTAACATCGCCCTTCGTCTTCGTTACTTCATCCTCCCTTCAGGAAATTGAGGAAGAAGATGAGAGGTGGCGAGAAGAAGAGGAAGTTCGTTAGAAAATAATAAAACCTAGGAAGTTGTTTGATATCTTAAATGCAAAAACCTAATGAGTAATACACCGAAAATGCTCATTTCTTAGTCTTAAACTTAAACTTAAACTTGAACTTGATTTTCAGCCTCTCTTAAAGAGTGCCCAACTTCCTAGCCACCATCAAATTTTCCATCCATTTCTGTGCGCGCATGGGGTCGAAGACATACTCTGCGTCGGGCGGTAGAACGTTCAGCCCCTTCTCGTCTCCCGCCTCCGACCTCGCCCAGCGGCACAGATTTTCGGCCTCTCCCTTCTTCAGCAACACTTCTTCGTCCTTGTATTGTACTCTGTCGGACAGGTCGGTGGCGCAGAATATCTGGTCAAAGACGCCCTCGACGCCTTGGAATTGCGTGAGCATTGTGTCGCTGATGTACGAAATCTCGGAGGGATCGTAGAATTTATCGTTGAGTGCCTCCTTGAAATCAGCCGCCGTGCGCTACGAAAGTTGTGTTGTGTTGTCAGCGTTGCGTTAGAAACAAGACAATTTTTGAAAGTAGCACCGTGACTGACTTTCTCTCACTCTCACCTTGTTGAAATTGTCGTACGTTTCTTTAGAATCGGTGACGATGAAGAAGAGCCATGACCCTCGGAAAGATGCGATCGGTGCCGAGTAAGCGGATCCGTACTTGAAGTGCTTCAAGCATTCGATCATGAACCCCACCTGATTTCCATAATCTGGGTCGCCCTTTTGATATTGTGGTAGCTCTCCCATCTGTACGACAATTACTCCGTCCTTTGAAAGACTCTTTTTCATTCCCTTGATGAAGGCTGCTCCGGCTAGTTTCTCCTGCACTCCCGGGGGAGCTTCATTAATGTCGAGAATATCGAGGAATAACACGTCGAGGTCTTTTGCTTCATCAGGGTGATCCGTGAAGAACAGAGACGCGTCGCCGAGGCGCAAGTCCGTCTTAGGATTCTCGAAGGCGCCGGCGGACATCGTCGGCATGTGTTTCTTACAGAGCTCGATGACGGTGTTGTCCAGCTGCGGTGAGCGAGCCGAGGAGCGAAGCGACGAGTTAGAAACGGAGGAGGGAAAACGAGTTCTACAGACAGTCTTCGAATGACACTCTACAGCCAGTTCTCACCTCCAGCATGTAAGCCTTCTCGACACTCTTGTGCTTGTAGATCTCCCTCAGCGAGGCGCCCTCACCTCCACCAAGAACGGCAACCCTGCGACGAGCGAAATTTTGTTGTGGTTATGGTCGTGTTGTCGAAGTTAGAAACGGTGGTGGAATTGGCAACACAACGTAGATATATTGTCGATACTATCTTCGTCGATCTCAAACGTGTCTGTGAACTTTCTCACCTAGTGGGATTCGGATGGGCCAACATGGCGGGGTGGATGAGAGTCTCGTGGTAGGCGCGCTCGTCTGCAAGGCACGACATAATGACACCATCGATGTATAGACACCTATTCTTCTTATACTCTCCGTCAATGTCGCGGTATATAGAGTCGAGTGCGTTGATAGGGCTTTTGTCTAGGCTTTTGTACTTATCGATCATTCCTTTAGGGTACTCTCTACTAGTTTCCAATATGGTGACCTCCTGGTACTGAGATTTCTTCGAAGCGACCAACTGCTTCGAGCTATAAATGTCAGCGTTAATAATGTCCAAGTCTTTCTCGTCAGGCAGTTGGCTTTTGCCCCTATTGATGAAGCCCCAAAGCATATCCCTCTCGGGCTTCTCCACATCGAAGCCTTCGGCCATGTACTGCAAGGCGTCGAGCGGATTGGTGGGTCCGCAAGTGAAGACGTCGAGAGCGGCGTAGCCCAATTCGGGCCAAGTGTGGATCGACATGTGCGATTCAGTGAGGAGGGCGACAGCGGAGACGCCCTGCGGAACCATCCCGACGGACGACATTGAAACCTCGGTCATGCCGAGCTTCCTGATCGTGGCGGAGAATAGATTGCGAATGTACTGGAGGAGCGAAGCAACGAGTTAGAACACTTCGGTGATGTAGATGGTATTTTAATGACGCATTTGTCGCGAGAAGCGAAGCGACGAGACGAGTTCTACAGACAGTGTTCGAATGATACACTTCGACTGATACACTTCAACTGATACACTTCGACTGATACACTTCGACTGATACACTTTGACTGATACACTTCGACTGATACACTTCGACTGATACACTTCGACTGATACACTTTGACTGATACACTTCGACTGATACACTTCGACTGATACACTTCGACTGATACACTTCGACTGATACACTTCGACTGATACACTTCGACTGAAACACATTCTCCGTTCGTCGCTTCGCTCCTCGTTTTTGAAGGCTCACCTGCTCGTCATTCAACTTGACCGGATTCGCGTTGAAAACCTCGAGCATCAAATGCTTCGACTCCGTACCGGTGTTGGTGGTGTGGAACGCGCGGGGGTCGGTCGCGCGCCCTGGAGCGGCCTTAGACGCCTGCGTCACAAGCGCCTTGGGAGGGCCAGCAGCGGAGGCGGCTTTGGTGGCGGCTTTGGTGGCGGCTTTGGATGCTGACACCCTCAAGTGCTTCGCCGTGTCCGACGCGACAATGGAGGCGTACTGGATGTCCTTCTTCATCGAGTTAAGCTCGTTGGTCAAAGACATGATCTTCTCCTGTTCGTGAGTGTTGATCCAAACGAAAACTAAAACAGTTACGACGTGTGGGTTAGAATAATTCTCCCTGAGGCTACTATGTTCCGCCTTCAATTGACTCACCAAAGAGCGTCATGACCAAAGCCATGAGTCCGTAGCGCTTCAGACTGCGACGGGGGTCGAGAGCGTGCGGGATGGGTTAGTTTCAACTGCAGAAAAGCGAGACAGAAATGGAGGAAACTTCTCTCACCTCGTGATGGACGCGGTGTTCCCCTTAATCTCTTCCCAAGTGCCCATAATTTCTGTAGGTGGTTGTTGGTGTGGTGTGCTAGGGGTGTAGGGGGTTAGTATTCGTTTAAGGCGGGGTTTTGGTATCAAATAAATACCAAATAAATCTCCCAGAAACAGTTGAGAAAGGACAGAGCATTTCCAGCCCCCTCAGCTCCCCCTGAACGCCACTCGACGCCGCGCGACCGTCTCGAAACCGCGCAACCTGCTACATTAGCGCCGTACACACCGGTTCAGGACGATTTCGCGGCGAACTGGCGAACTTTAAATGGCACACGCCAAAGAATCCGAATCCGACAACCGCTTTGCTCTGGATTTATCCCCTCCCCGCCGCCGCACCGGCGCTATATTTTGGCACAGCGCTTTAAATATATCACGAACCCGCGGCAGCCGCTCAAATTTAAGCGCGAGCGACTCACCTATAAAGAAAAGCTGACTTTCAATAATAATTCCCAAATTGACAGTTTCAGCAGTTCAAGTTCCCAGCAGAATTCAACGGCAAATTTTATGTGGAACCTCGAGAAAACCGCGCCGGAGCGCCGCCTTTCCGGAAAATCAAAGTCTCGTCTCCCTAGTCCGGAAATATTAAACGATTCTAACAGCGGAGACACCCTAACTCGGTCTCCGATTAGCAGTTCTGGTTTGTCCGCATTCTCACTTGTCGGGAGAGAGCCTGATGTCGATTATGTAGGCAACGCCAGCCCATCTCATCCATCCGAGTTTCACTCTCCGTCCCGCTCCAACAGCTTCGAAAAGGAAGCGCGCGCCGACGTCCACGGTAGGTTACTGCAAGTGAGTTATCTCTCTCTCTAAAATTTAACCGACTCCAGCGACAAAAACAATTACAATTACAATTCCAATTTATACCTCACACGGCGCAAAAAACACCGAAGGCCACCGCCCCTCTTGCAGCGATGTCGACGGCCGCAAACTTCTACGGCAACGCTTACGAGTTCTTGAGAATAAAAGACGCTGCGGTTCCTGTCGTTGCAAATGGGATGTCGGGAGGGACGGCTGCGTGGCTTTTTTTGATGACGGCGGTGGGGCTTGAGCTCATCGGGACGTTGTTCTTGAAAGGTGAGAGAAGCGGCGAGAGTCTAAGCGTTTTGAGGTAAAACTGCCCAACTCCGTGCTAATGATTCTACTTGAAACGAGCGAGGAGCGAAGCTACGAACGAGGAATGTGTGTCAGTCGAAGACCGTTTGTAGAACTCGTCTCGTCTCGTCTCGTCGCTTCGCTTCTCGTGATAAATGCGTCATTCAAATACTATCTATATCACCGACGTGTTCTAACTCGTTGCGTTCACTCCATATGGTACTGTTGTAACTATTGTACTGTTGTTCGTTCTCTACAGTTTCTATTTCCTCAGGTAAGTGTTTGTGACGCGACATCTTTTATTGTTACTGTACTTATACTTACTACTCTACTCAATCCTCTAAATTCGTACCACCTATTTTATCTCACGCAACAACACAACGCCCACCCTTAGCATCCCAAATCCCGTTCCTCACCTCCCTCCTCTCTTACAACATCTCGTTGTTCCTCTTCAAACGTTCCCTAAGCCACATCTCAATCTCCACCGCCTACACCGTCTGGAGCGGCCTCGGGACCGCTTTCATCACAACGTGCGGGGTCCTTTTCTTCGGGGAGGAGCTTAATAGGACGAAGTTCATGGCGCTGGTTTGCGTCGTTGGAGGTTGCATTGTTTTGGAGCAGGAGGAAGAGAGGATGAAGTCGATGTAATTATTTTATAGGGTCTGTGGGTTTTGGGGGGTGATGAAATTAGGGAAGGTTGTATACGGGGGGGTGCTAACAATAAGGTTTTCGTATTTCAAAACGTTTCGCGTTTCGTTTTCTTTACGACTCAATCTTTCACGTCTTTACGCTACCTCAGAATACTCCCTCAACAACTCCAACCCTCCCCTCCTGACTTCCTCCTCCTCGCTCTCCTCGAGGTACTTCATGAGAGCGTACAGGTGCAGCCTGTCTGAGCTCGCTTTCGACAGCGCATATGTTATGACGGATTGGGGGGAGGGAGGATCGGATTCACCTGGACGAGGAGCGAGGAGCGAGGAGCGAAGCGACGAGTTAGATCGATGTAGCAGCGCAGAAGTTGAGGTGTACAAGCCTTCTCAGCTTCAACGCTTCGCTCCTAACTCGCGCATTCTCACCTTCTGTAATCGACTTAACCGGAGAGTAAAACGGAGGAAGGGGACAAGTAAGGGAGGTCCTGAGGGGAAGGAAGAGAGCTGACTTCAACAAGTTTGATATTGGCGACGGTAGCGAAGGCGGCGAAGGAGGAGAAGGAGGGGAAGGAGTGCGAGGATCGACTGCAACAAGGATTGACAATACCGTAGACAGAACGTCAGACGTCACGCAGAAAAAGCGTCGCTGATCCATACAGCGAAAACCCTACAATTACTCTCACCTATCATAGCGTCGTAGCTCAAAACCTCCCTTCCGTCCTGCATCCTCCTCTCCTCCAAGCTCTCGTAACTCTCGTACCTCTCATACCTCTCCTTGTAACAGTATCTGTCATCGTACTCTTCCTCTGCTTCGACCTCCATCGGCTCAGGCGTCATAATGGGCGATAAAGGATCGGATGATGCCTTGAAAACGAAGGTTCCGAAGGTTTCGGTTGATACTATTGAAGACGGAGAGGGGGAAGGAGACGGAGGGGGGAGCGGGGACGCTGTAGATGAAAGTAAGCCTTCGAGGATGGAAGCGGTCGTGGGAGGTGTTGATATTTTCTCATCGTTGTTGATGACGCTCAGTGTGTGTGCGTTCTTTTGAATGGTATTAGAATCGGATGGTGCGTGCGTGGACATGATCGACGGTAAGGAAGACTCAAATTTGATTTCTCCCAAAACTTCACAGCTTTCCAGGATTCAAGGCTCCCTCAATTCTCAATAAGATAATACTTCACGCGTAACGTTCAGCTTCTGTAGACGAGCGCTTCGAAGTCCGAACGAAGCGCGCCATATAATTGGCAACCCCGTTGGTATGCTACGTAGAGAATGATTTGGACTTTAAAAAACCTACTGTCCGATCGTTTCTTTACCGTGGGACTCTTAACATTCACGCACTCGGCACCCGTTTTACTTCACCAGTTAATGACGCAGTGCTTCAAGCGTTTCGGACTTTTCGAGCGTAACCTGATTCAGGAAAAATCAAAGACGCCCTTCGATCAGAATAAGAAGCTTTACAAAAGCGTTGTAGTCGACACTATCATGAATCACTTGGTCAAGATACCACTAGCGGTCTACATCTCCTTTCCGCTGCTCCAGAGGTGTCTGAAGATAGACCGTTCGGCAGCATTTACAATGCCTCCGATGAAGCTCCTCGCTTACCAGGTTTTAATCTCTGCACTGCTAGAAGATGCATTGTTTTACTGGAGTCACAGGGCACTTCACAACCCCTTCCTCTTCAAGCACATTCATTCAAAGCACCACAAGTTCCACAACTTGACAGCCTATCCCATCGCGTCAGAGTATACCCATCCGATTGAGAGTATCTTCGGTAACATAATTCCTGTTTTGGCCGGTCCTCTACTTCTCGGTATGGATTTAGCGTCGACTCAAATTTGGCTTTGGATAAGAATGCTAAAGACATCCGATGCGCATTGCGGCTACGATCTACCATTCTCACCTTTCGGGGCATTCTGGCCGTTAAACTCAGGTGAGAGGCGTTGTCGTCGTTGTCGCGAACACGGACAGAACTGAGAACGGACCAGTTGGACGGAGATCTTGGAAGCGAACGAGACCGATACGGTCCCCGCACGTAGCTGCTGTCCAGCGTTCTGCATTGTTTCTAACATCGCGAAATGAATCTTACATTGCGACCTCGTTTCGCTCGTCGCAGCAAGGCGCCACGACTACCATCATGAAAAAGGGGTTGGCAGCTTTGGAAGTTTTTTCGTCTTTTGGGATCAGCTTTGCGGGACTGACGCTGCATACTTGAAGGCTCAAGAGAAGAAGAAGAAAAAGGAGGAGACGAAGAAGTATTAATCAATAGAATTTTACACGACAAACATCTCGCTTCCTTCATGTTTTAATCTTGGAATAATGTTATGCTTTTGAATGAAATAGTTTTAGGAGGAATTATTTTATAGACCGGAGGTAGGCGACTACCTCAGATGTTACATCATCTCCAGGATGGTCTTCCATTTCATCTATGTCCATGTCTATGGTCGAGGGAACTAGCTCGGAGCATCTGAAGAAGACATTTATACCAAACGTTTGAAGCGAGTCCGGGACCTTCATCTCTCTTAAGCTTGTGCAAAATGCGAAGGCATTTGTACCTAATTCTAGAACGTTCGTGTGAAGGAGATCGACCTCTTCTAGGCTAGAGCAATTACTGAAGGATGATCTACCAATTGATGTTAACGACTTTGGGAACTTTATTTCTTCCAAACAACTGCAGTACATGAAGGAACAAGAACCGATGATTGTAATGCCTTCGGGGATCTCCTCTACAATGACGAGATTGGAGGCGAGGTAGCAGGCATGACCTCCAACCTTCGTAATATTCAGAAGAAAGACGACCTTCATCACTTGCTTCATCCTTTCGATGCTCGCATCAGAATTAGCATCATCAGGACTTATATCATTCCCTCCAACGACGATCAACTCGCCATACGGCTCATCTCCAAACTCAGTCAGCTTCTTCTCAACGACCTTGTGCCATTTTCTATCAAGCCAGCGCATCGCAACTAAAGTATCAACCATCACGAAACCAACGAACAGTCGCCTGAAGTCGTCTGAATGCATGAAATCATCACCTCCAACGGCCGGGGTATCGTCGGCAGCAGAGTCCAACTCAGAGCCTTCAAATACTTCCTCCTCGTCGTCTCCGCCCTCTAAATCATTCGGATCTGGTATCTCGATAGCATTGGAGCGATCTTAGACGTTCTTTTTGACATGCGGAGACGCGTAGGAGTCACAATATCGATCAACTTTTCGCAGGACAATCACAGAAAAAGTTCATCAATTTGTATCGATAATTATTCACACGAACGATTACACCTGTCCCTGTAGCGCCTTATCGTGATACTGTTTAGTTTAATCCTCATATTAACGTCGGAAACACACTGCGGCTTTTATTATTAGAGTTATTAGAGATTCTTTATCCTCGACCCTCGACCATTTCTTCTACCACGAAGATAGAGGTGAATAATACCTCCAAACAAAGTACGATGCCCACCGAAATAACCCTTACCGACGTAACAACCTCCTCAACCCTCCCTCCCAAAAGCTCCCACTCCTCTCGTCACCTCCTAACCTCCTCCCTGGAGACGGCCTGGTACTCCAAAAACCTCCCCCCACCCTCCCCAACCTCTCCCACCCCCAAACACGTAATAACCTTAACCTGGTCAGGTTCAAAAACCCTCGTAGCTTTAGGCCTAATGTTTCAAGGTGGTTTCGTCGGAAAAGGTGGTAAATTATCCTACCTAAATTCCTCTGCACCTCTTTCAACAGTAGATCCTCCTCTCGATATATACTCAGAATACGACGGAGATTACGAGCCTATAGATACATGGGGGGAATTTGAGGATACTAACGACATGCAGATTATAGGGGTTGAGGAGGGGGGGGGAGAAGGGGAGGGGATCAGGATTGAACTGGATGAGGGTACGGATTTTTATAAGAGGGTCATTATTTATAGAGTCGTTTGTTGGGAAAAATGATTAAAATACCCTTCAATGGTACCAACCTTCCTTCCGTCTCAAATATCAAATATACAAATATCAACCTTTGTTTTTATTTTGCTTCCTTAACCCCGAGCACCAGCTCTCCGACGTTGCCAATACTACCCCTCCTCTTCTTCAAATCTTCGTCGTCGACCCTCCCCTTCGTTTTCTTGTAAGTCACCCTCCACTGGTAAGGGATGTACTCGTTGGGCACTGCCTCGATCCTGCGAGCGAAGCGAGAGCGAGGGGACAATAAAACGTTAAAGCGAGGTGCTGTTAATAAAGGCGTACATTTTTAAGCATGTTTCCTTATAAGCAAAACAAATCAAATTGCACGATCCTTGCACGTTATATATCCATTACACCCGGTTTCCTCTTCACCGGATTGTCGTCGCCGTTCGACGTTCGCTTAACACACCGTTCTCACCATGTGTCGTTGAACCAAGCCGGCTTTTCATCCTCCCATCTATCCCAATTCTTCAACGTCCAAGGACGGAGGAGTTCGTCACCCCAACCTTCCCTAATGTCAGGATGAGAGAAGAAGTAACTAGCCTTAATGTCGTCCTGGTCGTTCAAGGACATGACAGTCTTCCGTTGAAACTCTGAGGCAGTCTCTAAATTGAAGAACGTGTGGAGGTAGGATTTTTTTATCACCCATATGAACGATAATAGGGACGAGAGCCAAATTGCGTATAGGCTGAACATGGATGCTTTCAGGGTGGAGGAGTCGAGACGAGCAGAACTGGTAAGAAGCCGAGAGAGAGAGTGTGTGTGTGTGTATGCCGAGTTAGAAATTGTTCGCCTCAAATCCTCAGAAAAAAAAATACTCTCTCTATCTCTCTTTCTCTCTCTCACCTCCCCTCTCCGTCCGCGTCCGTCTCCGTGTCGTTTTCGTAAGCGTAAGCTGCTCCTACGCTGACAGCAAGCGACGTCATAATCGACATCAGGAACGGCGCCCCCCCCACTTCCTGCGGATGCCTCAGCTGCACCATCAGCGTGAAGTTGAGCATGATCTTTATGAAGAAGCGTTCGAAGAACGAGACGATAAGACGAGTTAAACCGCTCAAGTTTATGTAAGTGTGGAAATCCTTCTTTACGAGCTTGTAGAGGAAGAAGAGCGTCATGTCGGCTGCGATGTAATAAAATACCCAAGAAGGGTTCATGACGGCAAGAAGCGCGCAAGACAGAGTCTGGAGCAAGACGTGCGCAAAGCTGAAGGTCATCAGTGAAAGGAAGCACAAACCTCGCTCCCAGTACTTGTCTGGAATGTAGCCTATGATGATCAGAACAGTGTCAGAATTGTGCATGCAAATCAGCAACGTAGCTACCGATGACTTACCATAAAAGAGTTTTTCCGTTACTCTGAGGTTTGGACTAGTGTCGAAGTCGTAGCTAATCATGCTACTCGTGAAGGCGATTGTAGATGCGGAGACGACGATTGACAGGAACGCGTCCCAGTTCTTATCCTGTGCGAGAATGAGGGCGTAGATCTGAACTATTGAACCGGGGACGGCTTCGCCGACGCACTCGAGGACCTTGAATATCGTCATCTCGTGGAGGGGTGAAAGTTTGTGGTGTTCTTCCTTCTTGGCGCCTGAACCGACCCTGTACGCGTCGAGGGCAGGCTTCAAACCAAGCATAATGCAGATGGCGTCTTTCAAAAATGCCGATAGCTTCTTCCCGTTTTGACCGTATGCTACGATCAGCTGTAGGGTCATTGTAATCCCGACCAAGCACGCGTTTATTCGCCCAAAGCTTTCCTGGCCTTCCGTGTTGAAGAATTGGACCGTCATATAGATATCCGTAATGAGATCGGTTGTACTAGATTGTGTGGGTTGTGTTGGTAAGGGGGGGGGGAGGGGCAAGGGGGGAGGGGGGGGGGCGAGCGGCGTAAAAACACCCTTTCCACTCACCTTAACAACGCTCCCCCGAGGACTCTGAACTTCAAACCGAAGCTACTTAAATTGTACAACGCGATCTCGACGAAGAATGGCCGTAGCCAGTCATACTCCTTTTCGAGCTCTTCTAGCGCGACATACTGAGCGATCCAATGATCGACCGCAGTGGACGCCTCAGTGTTTGAGAGAATGATAGTGGATAGCGCCTCGCCCAAATTAACGGCGTCGGCGTCAGTCATATTTGCGAGTCGCGCGTTAACGTTCGTGGCTGAAGCTTTGACCCGATTCACGCTCAGAACGTGAAGCATTGCCCTGATCCAGGGGTGGTGGGATAACAGCTCGCGCATCGCGACCGTGCTGTACAGAAACTCGTCCACGCCTGACTTTCCGAGTTCGCCTCGCTTTCTCCAACTACCCCTCTTCCTCGCCGCCTTGACTGAACAGAGCAGGAGTTCTCCTAATAGTTTACCGTCCGCCTTTGAAACAGTGCTCAGCTTTATGGAGCACAAGAAGTAAGCTTGGGTGTGGGATGCTAGTCTGTCAAAGTTAGGGATTATGAATTTATTCACAATCAGGCTTGGGATGTTTCCGCCGAAGTTCACATGGAGTCCCATCTCCACCCTGGTTCCCCCGTTATCAAGCTGTGTCAAGCGATAAACAACCTGTTGTGTACCTGCGAAGCGAGAAGTGAATCGGCAGGTTAGAATGAATACCCCATGCCTCGTCTCGTCTTGCTAGAATAACTGCCCATGCGTCGTCAGCTCGTCGCTTCGCTTCGCTCCTCGCAGCTTCTCACCACGAATTACCGCTCTTCCATCCTTGGCTTCCACCTTAGGATGTGAAGAAAGGGGGTGGTAGGCGACAATTATAGATTTCTCGCTGGTTCTTTTCCAAACAATGTTGCAAATGGCTTCTCGATCAGTGAGGGGCGAGGGGAAGTTGTATTCTCTGTGTTTCGAGAGTGGTTAGAGGACAGTCAAATTGATAAAGAGGACGGGGATTTCACTCACTGGCAAATTATTGCGCTGTGGGCGTTAAGAACGTCCAAGTAATCTTTTTCGTCGGTCGTAGAGAACTCCGTACTTCCTCTGAAAGCGGGGTTGTAACATTTCATAAAATAATTCGTGAGTCTCGCGGCAACACGGCTGTGAAAACCGGAAACGAAAAAAGTTGCAAGAGCGTAAATATCGCCTTCGCTAGTATTTAAGTAACCTTTGAGATGGCTGCAAGATGAGAAGGTCGTTTTGAAGTTCCTGTACGGTATGGCCCCCTTCATGTTCAATCCAGCTAACAACCCAATGGCAGAGGCGACTATCTCATCTTCGTCTTCGGTGTACAGCTGCACCACATTGTCTATTTGCAGTACAATTTTGTTCTCGTAGATTACGTCTGCGTTGAAGCGAGTTACGTACATCATTGACTCTGGTGATTCCAAGAATTTAACCTCTGCTGATTTTGGGACGATATGAGGGACTATCTTGTTAATCCTCTCCAACGCACTGAGGCGATGTGAGGGCGATGCGGAGAGGGTCCGACCAATCGAAGTGTAGGGCGAAGCGGACAAAGCTGGAAGAAGAGCAATGCCTGGGTCGCGAATGGTCGATACGGAGGCTGAGGACAAGGGTTCGGATGAGGACACATAAAGGAGGACTGGGTTCGGGACTGAGGAAGACTGAGGGTTCGGGACTGAGAGATCCTCCTCCTCTTCTAGCGATGACTTGATGTACCCCAAATAACCCTGAAGTACACGGATAGCGACCTCAGTATCCGCGTTTGCCTCCGCAACTTGGGTCAAATAAGCTTTGCCAAGTCTCTCCAGGCGACCCACTTCGATTGAGGATTTTGCCTTTTTGTGTTGGGGGCGCTCCGGATCCATGTTAAATGCTCGGCGCAGGAGTTGACAAACAGGTAGAATTAGACGTGGCCGGATCGGATGTACTTAAATGGTGTCTCCAGAAATCTCGCTAATTTTTTGTAAATGACCGACTACTACCAGAATTCAGGGGTGCACCACGTACTTTAAAGCAAAAAAGAAACGAATTGTGTAAACAAACAAACATCTTTCTTATTTTTTTGGACTTCGCTAACTCTAACCCTCAAACCACTTAAGCCTTCTTAAGCCTTCTTACTTGCCTTCTTCACCTTCTTCTGAACCCTGACATACTGAGATACGTTACAGACCTCTACAGCGATCTTCATCTCCTCTACGTAGCCCGGATGCCTGAGCTTGACGATACTGTGCTGCACGACTCCGCTGCACTCGGCTAGACTGCAGAACGCGATCTCCGGGGTGACGCCCTTGACGACGCCGCAGATTCTTCCGAGGTCCTTTTCGATGCCTCCCTTGTCGCCTGCGCTCTGAACCAGCTTCCCCAACACTTCCTCCCAACAGCTCTTGTAGCTGGCCGAAGCTAGTAAGTGCTGCTTCCTCGCCTCTGCGTCCATGACGTCGCCCGTGACGGGATCGCGCCAGAACGCCTCTCCTTCTTCCTCCTCCTTCCCCTTGGCCCCCTTGGCCTTGGGCGAGGCGGCCTTCTTGCGTTTCTTCTTCGGCGACTCGCCCTTGGGCAACAATTGCTTCTCGGGAGTCTTCTTCTTCTTCGGGCTCTTGTTCACCCTGACGTACTGCGCGACATCGCAGACTTCCTCCGCCAGTTTCATCTCCTCGCGGTAGCCGGGAAGCTGGAGCTTGATGATGGCGTGCTCGGCGACTCCGTTGCACTCGGCCAAGGCGCAGAACGCCATGCTCGGGGTGGAGTGCTTGCTGGAAGCGACGCTGACCTTGGCGATTCTCTTTTCGAGCTCGGATTTGCCCAGGTCCTGTACGCAGCGGGCGAGGACAGAATCCCAACACTCCCTGTAGGCCTTGCTCTGCCTCAGGTGCTGCCTCCTCTGTTCCACGTCGACAACCTTTCCTGTGCTGGGATCCCTCCACTGTGGCTTGGGCTCCGGCGCGTTGGTGGTGACCTCCAATACGTCGTCCTGCGCCTTCTTCTCCAACGCCGCCGCCTCCTTCTCGATCTCCTCGTCTGTCTTCTTCACCTCCTCCTCCTTCTCCCCCCCCTCCGTTTCTTCCTCCTTAGCCTTGGCCTCTTCTTCCTCCTCTTTCTTGGCCTCGACTCCCTCCATACCTCCCACTTCGTCCTCGTCTTCCTCGTCTTCCTCATCCCCCTCGACGAAAAGGTCCATCAAGTCGGCGGTCCTACCCGCCCCTGCGTCGTCGACGGGCTGCCTCAACTCCAACAATTCCTTCGTGAGCTTCGCCTCCTTCTTGAAGGCTTCCTGCCTCTCGGCGATGTTGTCGTCTCCAACATTGTACCCGAAGTCGTAGCTGTCCACAACCTCGTCCGGGTCCTCTCCCTCCTTGATATTGGCGCGCGTTGCGTTCTTCAAAGGGTTGACGTCCAACTTCGTCCTCTCCTTCTGTTCTCCTGCTCCGTCTCCTCCCAACTTCCTCACGTCCTCCATCTCTTCCTCCTTCTCCTCCTTCTCCTCCTTGGCCTTCTCGCCACTCTCCTCCTCCCCAAGGTCCATCGGAACGACCTCTCCCCCCTTCTTCTTCCTCCTCCTCCTCTTCCTCTTGCTCTCCTTCTTCTTGACTATGATCGCCTCTACCGCCTCGTCGTCGACCGTGATGCCAGCCTGAGCCAGCTTCTTTTTGTGCGCTTCCACCTCGTTCTTCCAGTGAATGCCCTTATGAACGACGTTCGCTGACTGCCTCATGCTCTTCATCAAGACCTCGTGCTCGTCCTTGATGGTTACGTAGAGATCCTTCTCCTCCTCGATCTTCTTCCACTTGCCCTTGACGAACTTGTAGGCGATCTGCGGAAGCAAAGCCTTGCTCATGAAGATGCTGATCGGCTGACTGATGACGAAGCTCGATATCATGGCGAAGATCAGACTCATCAGCCAGGCCTCCCCAATATTTGCGTTTGGCTTATTCGTCATCGCTTCGGGACACGTCATGCACCTGTCAAATCCGTCATCGTCGAACCAACCCTGCTGCTCCCCTGTGCACGGCGT
This sequence comes from Triparma strigata, assembly GCA_030267945.1. Classification (NCBI taxonomy): domain Eukaryota; class Bolidophyceae; order Parmales; family Triparmaceae; genus Triparma; species Triparma strigata. Next base: position 26,877 of record BRXY01000092.1, read on the forward strand.
CTCCGTTCCTGCGACCAAGTCACAGTTGACACAGCTTTCCAAGCCGCAACCGCAATCTTTGCAACTGTTGACGAAGATACTGAAGAGACTCACATAAATAAAGCACCAAGCACACCACCCGAAGCTTATCAAGTATACGATGTAGTTGACCCACTCAGGCAACAACTTCGGCGTCTCCTTCTTTTTGTGCAAGTCCTTGAAAGGCGCCAGAAGTACCTTGTACAGCATCTTCGAGGCAAAGTCCAACTTCTCGAGCTGCTTCTCTTCGGCCTCAAGCAGCAACTTCTCCTCCTCGGATAGCCTCAACTTCTGGAGCTCCTCCTTCTTCTCCTTCGATAGCTTCATCTTCTTCTTGAACTTCTTGATGATGTTCATGATGCCTTTCAAGTCGTTCAAACCTTGGTTGATCTCGTGGGTGACCTGCCTCTTCCGCTCCTTGGTGTGGTCCCTCTCCCTGACAACGACCCGGTTCAGAGTGTTCTTGGCGTCGACGATGCGCGTTTTGCAGACTTCAATACTCTTGTCAAAGTCCTTCTTGAACGCAATCTTCTCCTTCCCAGCAATGTCTGTGCTGCCCTCGCCGTAATGCGCAAAGTAGCTCTTTTGCAGGGCTAATATCAAATTCGCTTTGGTGTCCTTGAGCGCCTTCTGCGCACTGAAGAGTTCCCTCTCCGCAAGTACGACATCCTTTCGGTCCATTACCTCCTCCTTGATCCCTTCCGGAATCTTGTCCTCGTCCATGTCCACGAAGGCGTTCTCGACCGCCCTGACCCTACCCGCCTTTTTGTACAACAAGGCCACGACGATCGCAGGGGGGGTCGCAAACACGGCCGCGCCGATTCCGAAGATGATTTGGTCGACCATCTTCTCTTCCGAAGTCTGGCCCTCCTCTATGCCCTTGACAATGTACAAGAAGGCGTTGGCGAACATCTGACTTATGATCATCAGCAACAAAACCGTCAGTCTCTGAGGCCTGCTGAACTGGATGTCTTTGGTACCGTAAATGACGCTCAGCACCTTGTGGTTGTCTTTCATTTCGCGCCACCAGTCCCTGCACATCTGTACCGCGCCGAACCTGTCCCTTGTTTCAAGGGACTTGCCCCAGGCACCGAAGAAAGTCAAGGCATTGGCATCCTTCAACACATCGTCGTCCGTGAGCAGTTCCTCCTTGAACATGTCCTTCTTGTCGAGGTACCTTCCGTAGATGCAGCCAAGGATGAAAACACTGTACAACACAACAAGAGTGATCAACACCACCAAGTTGTTCAGAACGTCGTCCAGCGTCAAGCTTCCCGCCAGGCTCAATACGGCGTTGGCCATTTGGGCAACGGCCTCAAGCCTGCTAGCGAACTCCGTCAGGTGCGTGCACTCGCACTGGATCACGCTCTCGTTCCTGCCGACTTCGACGCAACCCTCCTTGCTCCAGGTTTGACTGTCCGTGTCATAGTACTGGCAGGTTGGGCCTCCGCACTCAAAGTTGACGGAGAAGGACAGGCCTTCAGCCCAGGCACCGCTCTTGCCCTCCGCCTCCTGCGAAACCCTCCAGCTCTCGCTGCAGTTGAAGAGCTGCACTCCCTGTTCGCACTCGAACTCAAGCACCTGCCCGGGCATGGCGCAGGTGCCGTTCAAGAGCTTGTTGCTGGTCTGCGCCCTCGGAATAACCATGCTGATCGGGGTGGACAGCTCCTCGACCACCAGGTACCCTTTCTCGTCCGTGGCCAGCTTCCTCCTCTCAACTTCCTCCTCTTCCCTTCCGACCAACCTGGCCAACTTTCTCCTCCTCCTCTCGCCGTCCTCGTCGCTTGCGCAGCCCATCAAGCTCAACGACTGGATGTCACTGTTCAAGGGTTGCCCGTTGCTCTGGTACGGATTCGTCGCCAGAGAGCTCGCCTGGGTGTCCATGCAGCTCAGGTCGCCGAAGCCCGCTCCGTCAGCGAAGCCCGAAGGCATCTCGAAAGTCGCCCCTGCCTCCTTCTTCCTCATCTCTCGCCTACTTTGAGGAAGGCTGACCTCGCCGAGTTCCGTTGGCTCCCTCCTCTCATTGGCCAACCTGATGTTACCCTTCATGACTGTTTTCGGCGGCATGCCCGCAAGACTTCCCTGCAGCATTCCGCTACTTAGGTCGCCCATCGTGTTCTTCAAATCGGCAGCCGCGGTCATGGCGGCTTCGTCAGCAAGCCTCCTGATCTCTCCAGAGTCGTACCAATCCACTTCGCCATTCTCAAACTTTTCGGTCATCCTCCTGTGCCTCCTCATCCTCCTTTCGCCTTCCTCGCCAGAGGAGAACATGTCGGTCTCCGTCAGGCTACTTAGAGCTCCAGCGCCGGCCTTGGCGGTGTCTTGAGACACAGCCACGCCGCCCTCCAAAGCAGCGGTCATCAGCCCACCGACGAGACCCATGGCCGCCTCCTGCGCCGCAGGGGTCAGCTCGGCCGGGGCAGCACAGACACTGGCAATAACGTTACTTTGCTGCTCCATGGCGGCCTCGCTAACGTCGGTGATGGCGGCGGTTGCGGTCATACTTTCCAGCAGGCTCGCCCTGAGCGCCGCCCTCTTGGCAACCTCCACCGGGTCCTCGGTAGGACTCGGGGTAGGACTCAGCGTCGGGCTCCTCGTGGCACCATCCTCCGTAGGAGCGGGCGTCGTCGGGCTCGGAGTTGGTGACAACGTCGCATCTTCGTCAGGCTCCTCGTACTCGTAGTTGTCGTAGTAGTAGGCGTCGTCGTCCTCTCCGTCATCTCCACCCCCTTCCGTAGCAGCGGCGTCACTGACACTGTTGAGCATGCCTGCCACCGCGCCAAGAGCCTGAGCAGCAGCCTCTGGGTCTCCACTGTCCAGCGCAGAACCAACCAAATTCTCACTGGCATCGGCAAGGAACTCAGTCATGTCCACGTCGTCCGCCAACACGAGCTCGGTGCAGTTCACCTCAAAGGCCTTTCTGATACTACTTCCGTACTTGTCAGCGACGTAAACGATGCCGGTAACGGCGAAATTATTGTTGGCGTCTCCCAAGGGCAGAAGACTGCTTTTACTCGTGGTGGGACTCCAGTCTCCCATGGCTACCTCCGTTGCCGAAGCAGTGTCCTTTCCGATGATGTACTTAAATGCATAGCTCAGCGGCAGGTCGTCGTCTTGCCAGATGTCGGCCACGAAGTTGAACTCGTCCTGCATCACCACGCCAGTGCTCGGAGTGATTTCAAACTTGCCACTGCTGGGCGGCAAATTCGTGTACACGGTCACACTACTGCTTCCAAACGAGTCAGCGCCCTGGTTATCGTAGACGGTGTACTTGAAGACGTAGGTAGAACCACTCGTCAAGTGACCCAAGCTCACGATCATACTTCCTCTGTCCAAGGGCGAGTAGAAAATATCCGCCACGTTGCCGTCTCCCTCGATCATCTGCCACTCCCTGCTGACAATTGCGCCCTTAGCTTGGGCATTGGCGACAATCTCCATGTACTCGCCTTCGTTAGCATTGTACTTGGCCTGAGCCAAGGCCTCGATCGCCACGATGGGGGATTCACCGCTCTTGACTTCGACGTGCACGGATGCGCTCGGGACGCCATCCAATCCGCTAGAGTCGCCTCCGGCGTCGCTAACGTAACACGTAAATTTGAGCAACCCGGCGGTCAAACTTCCCTGCGGGAAGAGTACCTGATGGCCACCTTTGACTCCCTTGGTCATGTAACTCTCCACGCTTCCACTGCAGGTGTTCTCAACGTATGCGCCAACGTAGGTCTCGGTGTCAGGGTTGTAAGACGCCTCGGCGTCCCAACTGCTGCATGTCCACGTGTAGTAAATGTCGTCGGCCTGCAACAATTCGTCGGGATCTCGGCTGCCGGAAGCATCCAGGTCAAAGCTCTGATCTGTTCCGGCCAGCCTGTCGCCGCCTGCGATGACTGCAACCAGGGGTTGCCTTCCTACCCTCACCTCAACCGAGGCGGTACTCTTGACCAGCTCGTTGCTAAGCAAGTACGCTGTTCCCTCAAACACATAATTCGTGTTGGGTGTCAAGGTGCCACCATCGATGCTCAGCTTCTTCACATTTCTGGTTGCTAGGTCCTGCACCGTCAAACCAAGGGCGGCCAGATTGCCTGTAGTCTCCACGAAGGTGAATCCCATCTTAGTCGCACTCAAATCAATGGAAACCCCAGGACACATCACGGGAATGGATGCGTCCATCATCAAGGACACGTCGTCGCCCTTGGCGACATCGAACACGCCAGTACCCTGGAACTTGGCCACGGGGGCGGGGAGGCTCGTCTTCACAACCGAGTGGTAAGCGTTGCTTTTCGTTCCAAAGAAGTTAATCGCCTGGAGCCTGAAGGTGTACTGGGTGTCACTCTTCATCAGATCCCTTCTAACGGCCCATTCGCCTTCGAGCTTTTTGACGCCAGTGCCTCCCTCGGCGGCATTAACATTATCAAAGAAGGCGGTGATGTTCACCAAGTCGTGCTCTGGCCAGGCGCTCTCAATTCTCCATCTGTACTGCATATCTCTTCCCGCACCTCCACCGGTCTGACTGCCATCCATGGTCAACTCGTCGCAAATACCAACCTCAGCCACAGCACTGATCTTAGTATCGGGACTGACAGGGTTCTCTGGGTCCATGAGGACGGTGCCACCAGCGGTCATGTACAAACTTGCCTCAGACCATTCGCTCTTCAAGACTTCAGCCTTGACGTTCAGCGAGTCCCCGGGCAAAATGGTGGGTCCGAAGGCAAATGTGATTGCCAGCTGCAAATTGTCGGCCCAGCTGCACGTAGGTCCGTCGCCCATGTGCCTTCCCTCGTTGGCGACGCTCATTGCCTCAAGGTCTAGCAACTCCTCACAAGGCCATATGCCACTCTTGCCTGCCTGGTCACTTCCGTAATAGGCACCGGTGTCAGGGTCATAACTTCCGGCAAAGAATAAGGTCGCTCCACCTCCATTGTCGGCAAAAAGTCCGTACGAAACCGTAGGGGGGGATATCTTGTCCAGCACAGTCATGACATTTGCGGTGCAACTGGCAATGGAAATGCTACTGTATTTGGCATCAGTACTGGCGATGCTGTGAGTTAGAGTTTCGACCCTGCCCAAGTCGTCAGTTGCCGTCGCGCTCAGTTTAACTTTCTGGGCGACGTCCCAGTTGGAGCTTGTGAAAGTTAAAGACTGGGGAGTTACACTTGTCAAACTGCTGAAGCCCCCAACGTTCACAACGACGTCACTGGAGGGCTCGCTCGCAAGAGATATGAAGTACTTGTCCTCCAGGGTGGGCTCGCCGGCCTGGTCGGTCGTCAGGAGCAGCTCCCCGACAGGAGAGAAGGCGACACTACTGGTGGAAACCAGAACTCCAACCTGGTCATCCTCCTCCACAGTCAAGGTGACATCTCCGACGGCGAAGTCGTCGAAGTAAATGTCATCTGATATGAAGGTGTGGGTGATAGTATTGGTGAAGGTTTCGCCACTCACGAAGTCGTCACCCCAGTACAAACGGACTGTCCTGAATATCTGCCAGTCTGTGGCCGTATTGAACACGGTCATGTTGTTGTAGCCCTCATACACCATGGTACTGCCCTCAACGTAGTCGGCGGGAAGACCCTCATAATAGCTCCAAACAACGCCATTGTCGTCGGCGCCATTCACCACTATCTGGACCTTGTTCTTGGGCTGGCAAGTAAGCTTAAAGCTGTACTCCACATAGTTGTCGGCCTCCTCCGCCAAAATAGTCAAAGGCTCGGACCCATTCTCCTCCAGGTCCCACCCAGCGATATCGTCATCCTTGATGTTGACTGTAATGTCGCTCAAGACCATGCCAGAGTACATCGGGTCAACGGTCTCGACAGTCAACTCCACAATGTCTGTATGAACGTCTTCCTCCATGTACTTGTCGTTGTACGCAACAATGACGAATTCGTGCGGCTGGTCAAAATCTTGGCTAGTGAACGTGTGCATTGCTGGCTCGATAGTGCAGCCGCCGTACAAACTCGAGGCGTACACATAAACTGGGTCAACCGGAGCAGTGGCAACCTTCATCGAGAAGGAATCTCTGAACTTGCCCTCGGCAACAAACACGCTCTTCTTGCTGAAGTCAACGCCAACTATGTCCAAGAAAGTCACTCCCTGCGTGGATGCAGTATCACCTGTGGCAAGCTCCGTGCTACTAGCAAAGACGTGGATTTCAATCTGGCCTCCGAAGTCTAGCGCAGGCAACAGCAGAACATCGTTCACGAATTCTTGGGGGATGTCGTAGTACCTCGTTCCCGTGTAAACCTCGGGAATCGGAAGCTGCAAGAAGATGTCCGGGTCGTACTTATCAACAGTGCGGGAAGGCGCCAGCACCTCGCCGTTCACGTAGATAGCCTCCAAACCAGTGGTGTTGGTAACTAGAGTGACGCTCAACACCTCACTTCCATCGGTGTCTTTAAGGCCCAAACTCGTGACCTTAAGTGGGGCTGTGTAATCTAGAATCGGCTTGTTGGGATTGTAGCTATCTGATTTCCTTCCCGCAATGGTCATCGCAGGTTGTAAAGTGAATAAGGGAGGGTCCACGACGGGCCTGTACTCGATGCTTAGGTCCGTGTGAACGGACGCAAAGGACCATCCATCATCGTCAGGCTCATACGCAATGGCCATCATGCGGAAACCAAAAGTTCCAGAGTAGTCTTGCCTAGCCTTGTTGGTGATGATGAACGGAGGCGTGACCTCGCCCACTGGGACTTCAAAGAAAGTTGGGAACTGGCCGTCAAATGCGTATCGCTCAACAGGAATTTCAAACATAAGGTCAAGGACCCAATCAGTGCTGTTGGTTTTATAGATGGGCACGCCATTCACGTAGATGGGAGCCGCGGTGTCCGAGTCACAGTACAAACGCAAAAACAACGACTCGCTGCCATCAGTGTCAATCAAGCCGAGCTCCTCAACGACCACACCAAAGCTCTCATCCTCGTCAACCCTGGCCTCATTCAAGTAGGTATTCATGATAGGGGTCGTGGCTATCGCCGTGACATGGAGAATCACCTCCTGAATTGTCTCGGCCAAGGCAGAAGAGTCGCTGATCTCAGTTGACCTGCCCACAAAGATCAGAGGGATGTCTCCAGAGTAATACATAACGGGGGTTATGATCATTTCTGTGAATTCAAGGGGTACTGAGTACACTCCAACACCAGTGGTGTCATCGATGACAGGGGTAATAATCGATCCGTCAATCGATAAAGAAGCAATATCTCCGTGCTTAGCAGTGGTTATTTCCATCGACAATGATTCGGAATCCTGGTCAGTCGCAGTGAGCACCACATTCGATCCAGCCAGGGTGAAAGGCAAGTTCTCCGAGGTCTTCCAGGAGACGGTACCGGACACAACCAAAGCCGGAGCGTCCGCAACGGGAGTGAAAGTAAATGTAACGACGTCAGCAGTCACCCACAAATCATTAGCGCCGGAGTGGAAGGTACTGGTCGGAGCAACGTCCTCGACAACCGTCACCAAATAGCAGGGGATACTTCCAGAAAAGTGCTCAGTGGCGGTGACACCGAGTTCGAAGGATGCCACACTTGAGTCCAACATGAACACCTTGCTTCCATCCAATACCTCCTGGATTCCGGACTCAGGTGAAAATTCACCCTCGAAGAAATCTAACTCTCCGTAGGAAGTGGAAACACTCTGAATCTGGCTCTCCGACGCAGGGACGAGCTCAATCAAGTATGTCGTCAGAGTCTCACTTCCATCTTGGTCAAGCAAGGCCATGTCGTCCAAGACAGCTACTGCCATGGTGTCTTCGGCAACAATTGCGCCGCCTACGTTGATGCTGTTGACAAATGTGTTGACAACAGGAGCGAAGAAGAAGGAGACCACGTGGCCAGCCTCTACAACTTGGACGTCGTCAGTTGAAATATCAGTGACTCTCACAACCAAAATGCAATCAATTGCCCCAGAGAAGAAATCCATGGGGGTCACCACAAGCTCAGCGGCTGAAAGGTCGGCGGGAAGCTTGTACACGTTGAATTCAGAAGGTAGAGAATACTCCAGGTTCCCCGTCGACATGTCCATCATAGTCTCGGCTTCTATCTCAGAGTCGCCAATCGTGACACGCTGGATCTTGTTGTCAGAGATGGAGGCAGTGTCGACCAAGAATATTTCGACGGTCTCACTATTGTCAGCATCAATAAGGTCGATTCCGTTCAACAGCAAAGATGCACTTTGCCCCTCACTCTTCACGGTATTCCTCCTGTTGAGAGTGAAGTTGGCCATGCCATCGACTTCCACACCAAAGGTCATCGCCATTGGCCCAAGGGTGTCGGTTTGAGCCACAACATCGCTGTCAACCATGGTGTAGACAACTGCAACCTCCACCTTACCACCAAAGTGGGTTTTGGGCTCAACAATTACCTGAGCATCGGAAGCCCCGGACTTCGGCATCAAATAGGCGTTCATGAGTTCTCCGCCGGCGAACTCCGGGCCAAAGACATCGAAGGAGGAAGAGTGAGGAAAGGTGGTGGAATCATACGTTAATCTCCGTTGGCCGAATTCGCCTCCTTCCAAGTCGTAGTAAGAGTAGGAGTAAGAGTAGCCAAATTCATCATCGTAATTCACGTCTTCGTAATTCACGTCAGCTAGAGGCTCGACAATTAGATCTCCGGTCTTGGCGTCGAAATACGCAAGAGACGGTTCGATCACGTCGCCATCAAAAGTGACAGAGGAAATGCCAGATGAGAAAGGAGATCCCATGTCAAGAAGCACAACATCCATGGTTTCACTATCAAAGTCAACAAGAGTAAGGTTGCGCAAGAAGAAGCTGGCTACTTCATCCTCCTGGACGTTGATGGCTTTATCCTTGATGCGAACGTTGACAAAGTCAATTACGGGTTCGATATGAACATGGCACGGCGAATCAAACTGAACAAAGTCGACGAGTCCATCGGCGATATCAGTGACGTTCGTAACAAATATAACATCGAAGTCGCCAGAGTAGTGATCATACGGCACAACAGTGACAGTGAGCCACTCATGGAAATCAATTGGGTCGGTGGGCAAAAGAATGGGATAAGCATAGAATCCAGAGCCCTCATCACTAGCGATGTAAGTTGGACTCAGCGGCTCGGAGACCCCGTTGTGCGAAGTGACCGTTACCTCAACGATAGTTTCGCCCAGTCCAGGGTCTAGCATTAAGATCTCCATTCTCTCACTCCCATCAACATCAGTCAGTGTAATATTAGATACAGAAATCTGCAGCGGGTTGTCCTCGAAAATATCCATGGTCCTTGGGATAGAGGGTTCCAGTTGGTACACTCTGGGACGAACAGTGATTTCAAAGGAAGAAAATTCAGTCCTGGTATCGGCGGTACTGTGACCAGTATCGACAACTGTGGCAACAACTCCGAAGTGGAGCACACCGCCAAAGGTCCACAAGGGAGCGATGTGGATGAGGTCAGAATGCCCAAAGTCAATCACATGAGTAAGAGCAGCAGGCACGGTGAAATGGACCAAATTACTAGCTTCGTTGAGGTGGCCATCAATCAAAATTCCCTCCGTTTCGATCCCGTCAAGGTACTGAGCTTTCTCTGCAGAAATAGTAAGATTCAACTCGAGCACTTCTGAAAGATCAGCATCAGTGGGAACAATTTGAGTGACGTTCAGAATGAAGTCGCCTCCCTCATCAATCACTTGATTGGGAAGGTAGAGGATGAAATCGTCAGCAACAGGAAGGAACTCAACTTGAATGGGAGTAACACCTGTCTCGGAGACAGCGCCATCAGACATGACGGCAACAACCGCTACATTTATCAGTCCAGAAAAGTGACGGCGAGAGTAAAATGACAAGTCAGCTGAGTCGCCTATGCTAGGAGGCAGCTCGTACACCGCGAAGTAAGTAGAACCCGAACTATCGCCCTCCACCAGAGAGCCCTCGATTTTCGTATCGAGGACATATTCGCCTGCTACACCTCCTTGTACGATGAGAGAGCCATCAATTAAGACAGCAGTACTGGAAATAAGAATTTCAGTGATATTATTGAAACTAACTTCAACCAATTCAAGAGCACTCGAGCCAGCAGAAGGGTTCTGAGCGACTAGGTACAAGCTCATCTGCTCGGACCCGTCAGTGTCAATCAAATCAATGTCGCTAATCTTGATCCTAGCGACAGTGTCCTCGTCGGCAAAAATATCACCAGTTACGGTGATGTTGATCATGTCCACGACAGGGCTCCACTGCGCGACCACAAAGCTTGTCTGGACCTTCGTGTCCATCTCAACCC
>BRXY01000093.1:0-68134 GCA_030267945.1 Triparma strigata
AACCCTAACCCTAACCCTAACCCTAACCCTAACCCTAACCCTAACCCTAACCCTAACCCTAACCCTAACCCGCCTGCCAATCTCTCAACCAAACGTGGGGCAATGTTTTTGGGAACGGCCCCTTCCGGTATAACATGAGACGCTAAGACTCGATGCTCCTTGAATGCGAAAGAAAACGTCCACGTCACGAGAATTTTAACATCGTAACCTCGTAACTTATCCCGACTTCGTCCCCGAAGCACTCTGGACTGATGCTTCACTTGGAGGTGGGGGGGATGGGCATGTCTCGGCGAAAGAACTGGCTGAGAAAGAATGCGCACGTAGAAGGGGGGGGGGGCATGTGGGAGCGGCTGTTGTTATTGTCTCCCGTGCCGGGGTTGTCCTTTCCGTCGATTGCTCCAAGCAAAGGCGGTTCAACAGCAGGAGCACAGCTACGCAGTCCGACCTTGTCATTGCCATCCTCATCGACACAGACACATACTGCTTCAGCTTGCCCACACGGTGTAAGTGTGCTGGTCGTGGACAGATCTGACGGCGGGGCAAGGGAACGAAGGTTTTTTGCTACTTTTTTTGAACATCATAAGCAATTCAATTGCTTATAGCCGCCGTAGTACTGTAACCCCAAATTTTAGTTTACAAATTTTATCTCCTTTCCCACCCTTCTTAGCCCAACTTAACTTACGCCCATCTCTTCCCCCTCTCCCCTTCCCTCCTTGCTTTCTTCTCCACACCCTCCCCCCCTCCCTTCTTGCTCCCTTCTCCACCCTCCCTTCCCCCCTTCCGTCTTCCCCCCCTGCCTCCCTTCTCTCCTCCCTTTCTTCCACCCCTCCCTTTCTCCACCCATTCTTCCCCCCCACACACACACCCTCATCGCTTTTCGTCTCTCCAAAAATCGTCCGGCATGTCCCACGTGCTCGTAACCCCGTCGAGATTCAGGTAATAAACGGTTTGGTACTCTTCGCTCCATTGCTCAGTCCATTGGCACACCGGCCTAGGCGGAGGCAGAGACACCTCAGCTGCTGGAGGAGGAAACGGCGGAGGGCCTATATCATCGTCATCGTCATCTTCCTCCTCTGGGATTGGAGGAGGAATCTTAGGCGGGCCTGTTGGAGCGTCTTCCAAGTGTTCTTTGGGAATCGCGAACATGCTCTTCCGCTTTGGCGCTTCTTTTGTGATGGACTTCTTGTTCATCCCACCCTTGCTCCCACCCTTGCTCCCGCCCTTGCCCCCGCCCATCAGATTCGGGTTTTTGTAGGTGTCGAAGCTGCTCTTAGGGCGACCTGCGTTGCTTGGCCCAACATTTCCCTTAGAATCAACCTTCAAAAGGCCGCTAGCTTTGACGGATTGTTTGCCAGCGTTAGGATTGTTCGACGGTGGATTTGTGAGAGGGTTACCAACATCGAACTTGCTCGTTCTTGGCGTCGCTTGTCCTCTTCCTCCAAGGACAGCACCTCGTGCCATGCCACTAAATATATTCGTCAGCTGTAGGCCGTTTTCCTCATCCTTGCCAATGAAGGACATCTCGTAGGCTCCAACCCCTTTTCCACCCTTTCCAATTTCTTCGTCATCATCCCCTCCGTACTCGGATTTCAGATCCTTCACACCGCCACCTCCGTACTCTTCAGCCGATGCACTTGCTGCCCCATTCAAATTTTCCTTCGTATTGCCTTTACAAATACGGATTAGCTTACTTAGTATCATGGTCGCTGGGGCCAACCCCTGAATGGACAGCATCATGTAGTCCATCGCCTTCTGTTCCTGCAAGCTCTCGCCATCAAGGTTAACGCGCATCGCCAGCGCGGAGAACATGACGAAGAAAAGCTGCCACTGGGCGGCTTCACTTATTGTGTCAATGTCGCCCTCGATGAAGGGCTTCTTGGCGGCGTAGACCCTCATTGCTGCCAAACACATCAACATCGCCATTATGATCTGCGCTCCCGTTCCTGGCTTCAGGAACACGAGGCCGCCGGTCAACATGAGCTTGCGAAGCGTCTCGAAGACCTCAAAGTTGTAGGCTTGGGGCTCGTAATTCTTGTAAAGGAACTCTATCCTCTTGATCTCCGGGTGGGACTCCTCGAGCTCGTGCCTGACTTCCAAGGCCTTCTCCAGGCCCTTTGACTCGCTGCCTAGCTCAAACGTGAACTTCCTTTGCCCAGGGTCGAGCATTGCCCTCTCTCGCCTCAAAAGCAAGTAGTACATCAGCGGAACGCCAACAGGATAAACACCGATCATTGCCATCGCGTATACGCTGAAGACCTTGTGTTCGGTCCCGTTGCAGTCAATGCTGTAGTCTACTTTTAGGTAGCTCCCGTAGCCCTCATCAAATTCTTGACAGGCGAAATTAGAAAAGATCATGACGGAGGTGGAGGGCAGGATGAGGAAGGACAGTGTGAGGAAGACGCCAAAGATCTTGTTGGCGAGCTCCTTAGACGCAGCGCTAGCGTTGCCTCGAGAAAGCGTCTTGTAAGCGAAGATCGTGAGGCACCCAATCGCAAACGGAACGAACGTGGAGGAGAGCATCTTGTAGTGGTAGTTGCTGTTGGAAGTTATGCAACCGATCGGCATGAAAGACACGATGTCCAGGGAGACGGCACCCTTGACCGTGTTCATAAAGTTGGAAAAGTTTGGAGGCATCCTCAAGCTGAACGCGAAGCTCAATCCTCCGGCGACCTGGAAGTAGGACAGAAAAATCTTGGAGTACGGTTGAATCTTTCCGATCACCCCTTGGATTGCTTCTTTCTTAGCTTTGGCGCTATCGGTAAGAGACCGAGCTCTAGCTCCCTGATTTTCAGCGTTCTCCGAGGCCCTGAGAGCCTGCTCTTCAATGCTCCCACTTCCCTTATTCTTGCAGCACCAGGCTACGAGTAGCAACACGGCCACTCCCATGCCAATGCCGCCGGCCATGATTGTCTGAGTGGCGCTGCCAGTGCACATGTTACAGACAAGGTCCGGCCCAGCGCCTACTCTCGCATAGCCCTTGCTGCAGACCGCGCACAACGGCCCTTCATATCCATCCTCGCATTTAGTTTCCATATCAGCTCCGCCAGCGCAGTGATGCTCGCCGAGGCATGGAAGTACCTCAAAGGACGTGTTCGAAGTTCGCCAGAAGCCCTTTTCAAGGTACAAATTTGCAACGTTCATTCCCTGGACGTCAGTTTTTACGCCCTCCATGACCCTTTTACAGGTCTTGTCGTTGTGATCCTTGTATTCTCCAAATGGGCAGATACAGCTAGACTTCGCCGCCGTGCCAGTCGAATTTGTGGTTGAGCCCCGAAGGACCTTTTCGTCATCGCAGAATTGGCAGTCGACGTTCCCCTCGCCCTCCGCGAACTTGCCGACCTCACAAACAACGCACTCGGAAGCAGCGACGCCAGAAATGGAGCCGGCGGGGCATTTAAGGCATCCAGTCTGGTCAGCGTTGGTGTACTCGCCCGGTGCGCAGGCGAAGCAAGTTGCAGCCCCTGCGACCGCGCTGTAGAAGCCTTCGTCGCACTGATTGCACTCGTCCTCGTTCTGGCCACCAATGGCCGTGAATTTTCCGGCGGCACAATTAAGGCAGTTCACAGAAGGTTCGTCGTAGTACTTTCCACTGGTGCAGCTCTGGCAGTAGCCCGAGCCTTCCGGGGCGTACTCGCCTGCGTTCTGGCACGGCTCACAACCTTCTCTGTTGGTAGCGCCGCTGAGGGTGAATGTGTGCTTGGGGCAGAGCTTGCACTCGTTCTCGTCCTCCTGGTAGTACTTTCCAGTTGAGCACTTTTCGCAGGAGCTTTCTCCCTCTTTACTATGCCCTCCGTCTATGCAGTCTGAGCACTCGTCAGCCGCTCCAATACTGAAGGTATTCTTGGGGCATTTGTTAATGCCACTGCGTCCCTCGTTGGGTTTGTGACCGGCCGGGGCGATCTTGCAGACGCTAGCCAGTGCCTCGGAGTACTCTCCCGGCCCGTTGCAACTTGCGCACTCGCTTACTGCTCCGCCCATGGACGCCTTGCCGGCAACGCAGTCTTCGCATTGAGTCTCTGAGTTGGCCGTGCACTCGGCAATTTGGTACTTTCCGAGGCCGCACGTCGCGCATGTCCTGCAACCAGCGGCACCGGCGTCGCTGGTCTCTCCACTCCCGCAGCTCGTGCAATCTTCGGCAGCTCCGGTGGAGTACTTGCCGGCTCCGCACTGTTCCTCAGAAGTCATGAGCCCACTCGTCGAGTCCGCCTTTGGCTTGTGGCCAGCCGAAGCAGTCTTGCAGTTGCTCGCACCCACCGTGTCGGAGTACTTCCCATCGCCGCTGCAGGTGGTGCACTCGCTCACTGCTCCTCCAAACGACGCTTTGCCAGCAACGCAGTCTTCGCATTGAGTCTCTTCGATGGGGGAGCACTCTGCAGTCTGGTACTTTCCGAGGCCGCACGTCGCGCATGTCCTGCACCCGGCGGCACCGGCGTCACTGGCCTTGCCTGACGCACAATCGGCGCAGGTGTCAGCGGCTCCGGTGGAGTACTTACCGGGTGTGCAACTCTCAACGCCCTGGCGGTCTGAGGTTGGCTTCTTCCCGGCTGGGGCTGTCTTGCACGCAGATAAGCCGAGCTCATCAGCGTACTGTCCATTGCCATTGCATGGGGTGCACTCGTCCTGAGCGCCAAAGGAGGCAGAGCCGAGGTCGCATGCGACAAGACCATCCCTGTTAGAGTTTGGTTTCATTCCGACCGTGGCGATCTTGCAGACCGCCGAGCCCTTCACGTCAGAGTACTCTCCTTGCCCTGAACATGCAGAGCAGGAGGTGTCTCCGAAGTCGGCATACTCTCCCTTGGCGCAAGGTTGGCAAGTATTTCCTGACGGGATGGTACCGGGGGGACAGGGCGAGCAGCTGCTAGAGCCCTTGACGCCGTCCGTCCCGGCGGGACAAATAGGACAGGAGGCTGATCCGCCAACAGAGTACGTGTCGACGAGACACTCCTCACAAGTGTGCGATTCTTTGTTGGCGTGGAAGCCAGGACCGCAGTACTCACAAGCCGTCGCCCCTTCGCTCCCAGCCAGGCTCACATAGCCGGCTGTATCATCGCAGGCTTCACAAGAAGAACTGCCTGGGTTGGAGTACTTGCCGTCCACACAAACGTCGCACCCCTGCCGGTCGGTATTTCCCTTCTTGCCGCCGGGGCATGCGACGCAGGTAAGGGATGCGGTGCCTTCGGCGTAATTTCCAAGGAGGCAGTCGGTGCACGTAAGCTGAGCTGTATCCGAACTGAATTTGCCGGGCGCGCAATCAGTGCACGAAGAGGCCCCCTCAACGTCTGAGAATTTGCCTGCTTGGCAGTCAAGGCATGCTGACGCCATCGTGGCGGAGTATTTGCCCTGACCGCAGGTGTCACATGAGCTGGCACCAGGGGAACGTGTATGCTTCCCGGGTTGGCAGCTCAGACAGTCAGACCTGAGCGCGGCGCCTGGATCGGTTCGGTATTTGCCGACTCCGCAATCCTCACATGAGCTTGCACCAGGGTCCTCTGCAAACTTGCCCGAGGGGCAGAAGACGCAATCGGCTGAGGTAGAAGCTGAAGACGAAGCGTCGTACTTCCCAGCAACACAGCCGGTGCAGGAATAAAGCCCAAAATTGTTAGTGTACTGCGACGAGCGAAGCGAGCCGCAAAGGAGGAAGTATTTATAGTGTTAGAATATCGTGTCGAAGTTGGCAGCAGCAACTTTATGTAGGGAAGTACCACCAAGACGCCGTAAACGCGCTTTCTCAGCTCGTGGCAAAGCCCATCGCGCACTCTCACCTTGCCGTTTGAACAAACATCGCACAGGCCGGTCATTTCGTTAAGGTAAGTCCCAGGAACACATAGCTCGCACGACCCTCGAGTATATGAAGACGGGTCGGTTGGAAGGATGTAACCCCCAACTGAAACAACATAATGTTTAGCAATATTGTCTGCAGGAGGAGTTAGAGAAAGAAGGCCTCGTGTCAAGGATTGTTTTCTTACCTCCTCTTTCAGGACTTCCTCCGTAACCGGGGGGGCAAACATCAAATACAACAGCAAGTCCGCTTTGTGAATTTATATCGAGATCGTCGCTATTTAGGAAAGAAACTACATACAGCCTGAGATTCCCGCTAAAAGTGTGAATTGCGTTTGTGGGACCACAGTTCGTGAACGAGCACAGCTGTAGTTCAACGTCACCTCTAAGAAGAGAAAGATCGATCGAGTTGTCAATGGAATGGGTTAGAAATCAGCGTACAGCCAGCAGTTGTTTTTATTTACGTGAAACTCACTTTGCGTATATTCCTCCACCGCAGCAGGGTTCGTAACCATTGACGATATTGAATCCTCTAATCGTCAGGGTTCCGTCGAGCGTGCCCGTTCCCACAAATTCATGTGGATACATGAACAGAATTCTTCTCTCTCTATTTCCGTCAAGGACACAACCACCTTCCGGATTGGTACATCGTATGAAGCCAAAAAGATCCGAAAACCACAACATGTTGTTTGCTCCATTTCCATTTGCATGCAAGCCACTGGAGCCAACCGCGTAGCTTCCCTCTGAAACCCAGACTTCTCCTAAGTCACCCTCAGTTATAGACTCAGTTCCTATCGTATCACCGTAGTTGCTCAGCCTATTGAACATTTCAGTCCATGTTGTAACAAAAGTAATGCTGGGGGGGGGTGCATTGGCGCGTACGAGTAGAGCGGAAGGAGGTGAGCTACAAAACAGCTGGCGAGAGGGCGGAAGGGTGGATGACCTCACCTTGGATTGCCCGCCACGCAGTCGTCTTCAGAGTCGTGGAGGTCGGCAGATGTACCAAGTCCAGGATAAGTCCCAGGGTCAGAAATGTGCTTTCCTGTCGGACAGGCGGTGCATGCCTGGCCAGCGCTGCCACTAAAAGTGTTATAGGAGCAAATGACGCAGGCAGTTGCCCCCTGATTCGTGTACTTTCCGGCCTCACACTCGGAGCAGACCGCGGAGGAGGTAGCTCCTGCTGTCCCGCTAAACTTTCCAGGAGGGCAAGAGGTACACGTTGAGAGCGAGACTGTTGTCTCCGAAACGTACGTTCCGGCCTGGCAACTTGCACACGAGGGTTCTCCTTCGTCGCTGAACTTTCCAGCATCACAATCCGAGCAGGAGGTGGCTCCTGTAGTATCGCTGTACCGTCCGGCAGGGCAAGGGGTGCAAGGTCCTTCACCATCGACGTCGCTATACTTCCCTTCAGGACAAGTCTCGCACACTGTGTCAGACACTGCTCCGCTTCCAAGCTCACAATTTGCAAACTGCAGCAATTCTCGATTTGAGAACAGGAAAGCGGCATCTGAGTCCGTCAGCTCCAGCCCGTGCCACATCTTCACGTACGCGATGGTGCCGTCGAAGTAGCCATCGGGCCAGGCGGATCGACCAAGCCAGTGCTGGGTGCGAGTGAGGACGTTGGGCTCGTGTCCGTCTGTCATGGTTCCGGCGAGGGCGCCGTTCTTGTAGATCTTCATTGTGGTGCCTGAGACCGTGACGACCACGTGCGTCCAGGTGAAGGAATCGAAATTGCTCGTTTGGATCTGCTTCTGCGTTGATCCCTGACGAACACTCCACTCGATTCTGGATGTAGTTGCAGAGTTGGCCAAGTATATATTGTCGCTGTTCGCTCCATTGCTAAAATCAAAGACACGACTGTAGATGTTAAAGTTGTCGTACTTTACGTACGCCTCAAAGGACGTGGTCCCGCCCCACTGCCAACTACTAGCAATATTGATGTAGTCGTTATTCCCACCGAGAGAGATTCCGCTGGCGGAGCACGTAGGGCCCTGAAAAACACGCAGCACGAGTTAGAAAATGAATCCGCATCCCCAAAAAAAACAGTACTCACATTAATAGGAGTCGCAGTCTTCCCTCCATCTTCCCCTGTGTCCAGCACATCCTGTCCCGTCACGCAGTTCCTGAAATCCCACATGTGGCTGGAAGCAGGGGCGTCAGCGTTGACATGGTCAAGGAGGGAGAGCAGGATCAAAGCCACAAAAACCAATCTGCAGGTGCGCAACTGCTGCTTGAACACGATCCTGCGCTCCTTCTTCTGAACCGCAATTTTGGGCTCGGCGGTGTTGCTAAAGTCCTGGAGACGGGCATTGGAGTGCTCGCTTCCGTCGGCATCAATCGTCTCCGAAATAGTTTCTCCAGCTTTGTCCTTAGAGAGCAATGACTGCGTCTTCGAAATGAAGTGGGCCTCTTCGACAACCTTGCTACCGGCCTCGCCAGCCTTGTACTTGGAGCGCATGGACTGCGTCTCCAGAATGAGGCGAACTTTGACGACATCCTTGCCGTCAACCTCGCCAGCCTCATCAGCCTCGCCCTTTCCGGGTACGGACTGGGTCCCCGAAGTGGGGCCGGTCTCGTCGACAACCTTGCTGTCGGCCTTGCCAGGGCGCATAGACTGCGTCTCCAGAATGAGGCGGGCCTCGTCGACAACCTTGCTGTCGGACTCGTCAGCCTCGCCCTTTCCGGGTACAGACTGGGTCCCCAAAATGAGGCTGGTCTCGTCAACAACCTTATTGTCGGCCTCGCCAGCCTTATACTTGGAGCGCATGGACTGCGTCTCCGAAATGAGGCCGGCTTCGTCGACAACCTTGCTATCGGCCTTGCCAGCCTTGTCCTTAGAGAGCAAAGACTGCGGCTCTAGAATGAGGCGGGCCTCGTCGACAACCTTGCTGTCGGACTCGTCAGCCTCGCCCTTTCCGGGTACGGACTGTCTCTCCGAAATGAGGCGGGCCTCGTCGACAACCTCACTCTTGGAGTGCATCTCCGAAACAGTGCGGGTTTCTTCGACAACCTTGCCGTCGGAATGCGTGCGCTGCTTCTCCGAAATTAGGCAGGCTTTAGGGGGGACAACGAGGCACATGCCATGGGGCTTGGTCCTTTTGCACTTGCCTCCTTTGTGGTTTTTGCTGGTGACAACTTCTTTGGTTTGATGCAAGCCACCCTCCCACGCCATGTCATCCTTCGAGATCGGCCTCGAGCGCTGCTGCGTCCCGGGCCCGATCGCCTTCCCCGCACGACGCCTGCTGACGCCCCTTCCGACCTCGTAGATTTCCCTCGCTGGAATAGTTGTTGGAAGCTTGGGGGACAAAATAATGTTCTCCAGGCCTTCGTTTAGGACAGGGAGGGATTCGTCGGGGTGTACGTTGTCCTTTGCGATGCGGAACACGTCGCTGGACTCCGAGCGCCAAGCGGATGCCGCAACTATCGTCAACCCCAGCTCCCCAATTGCCTGCCCCTGCTCATCATTTTCTATCTTGGGCAGCACAGCCTGCTCCAAAGTCCTTGCCCACTTTTCAGCAGCGCTCGCTTGCGCCTGGATCTGCTCAGCGAGGTCGGGGACCTTCTTATCGAGGGTCGGCGATGTTTCTGGCATCGCAACGTCGCAGTTGTGGGCTAAATTGCACACGGGGGAGGAAGGATTTTCCGAAAAAAAGGCCGAGGAGAGGGTCAGTGAATAAAGCCTTCTTAGAAGACCTTAACTGACAAATAAATTCTATTGGTGGGAAGCTTGAACGCACACAGACTCAGTAAATACGTTATAAAAGCGTTCTACGTGATTTTAGAGTCGAATGCGTCGGTGATTTTTTTACCCAGTTTCGAACATTTTTTCCTTTAATTTTGGAAATATTATTCACTCTAAGACCTCTAAGAGAAATAATTTGATAATCAGAAAGACAAATAATTGCTTTGAAATCCTTCTAAAAAATGATCAAAATAGGTTTCAATTTGACTCAAATATGTTATCATAGCTAATTAATTGTGCTCAGTATTTCAAATATGTAACTTATTTTGTCTTTAAAACTTTTATTATGAATTTCTATTGCAAAAATTGGCCGTAATGGGCTTTTCTTGAAAAATTTAATAGAGATAAAGTCCGTTGACAGGTCTCAAGGTGAATAATATGAACAAAATTGACCACAAAAATACCTCAGTCTCATGATAAAATTCTCTGGAAAAGTTTCCTTAAAAAGGAAACCTGTTTTGTGTAGAATTGTCTTCACTACACGCGTCAGCCGACATATCCAGCTATTTCAGAACCAGCTACTGAGCTGCACATCCATTTTAAGCTGCAACTGAGCGCCTGGTAGTGAGAAATTAATTCAATCTCTACCTCTGCTCCCCCTCGCTTTCACGTAGCAATCTCCCTGCCCCCGACCCCCGCCGCGCTTGACCCTCCTCCTCCCTCTGCCCGCCGCCAACCCAACCTTTGACATGTCGACCGCTGACGCGGACGGTTCCCCGAAACGGCGTCGTGAAAATCCATTGGAGTCCGGTCTGCCTCCTGAGTTCACGAAATTAAGGTATCATGGCAAGCATACGAAGGCGATATCGTGCCTGAAGTGCGCGCCGACCTCTAGGGAGGGAAGGTGCGTGCCGTCTCTCTTCATCAATTTCACCCAGCCCTGTCTATCACGTACGCCCAACGTCAACTCACCCCCTCCTTCCCCTTCCCCTTCCCCTTCCCCTTCCCCTAAACAAAATAAATCCATAGCCTCGCATTGGTTGCCACTGGCAGCTCCGACAACACAATAAAGCTCTGGGACGTGACTTCTTCCTCTGGTTCGTCCCCCTCCACCTTTAAGGGCCACGCCTCTGGCATAAATGACCTGGACTGGTCCAGCGACTCTCGGTACGTTGCCTCTGCAAGTGATGACAAGAACATCCGAATTTGGGACGCCCCAACCGGGATGCCCCTCGTAGAACTGCGAGGCCACACCTCGTTCGTCTTCGCCGTCGCGTTCAACGCCTCCGCGAACCTCCTAGTCTCCGGAGGCTTCGACGAGAATGTCAAGCTCTGGGACCCTCGGACGGGAAACTGCGTCAGCACGATTCCGGCGCACTCGGAGCCCATAACCGGCGTCTCCTTCAACCGCGACGGCACCTGCATAGTATCCTCCTCCTTCGACGGCCTCGTGAGAATTTGGGATACCGCCACTTCCTCCTGCCTCCGCACCTTCTATGCTGAGGGCAACCCTCCCGTGTCGTCCGTATCGTTCTCCCCCAACGGGAAGTTCGTATTAGCAGGAACCCTAGATGACAAGCTCCGCCTCTGGAACGTCAGCAACGTCAACGGCGAGGGCGGAGTAGCCAAGACCTACGTCGGACGTCACAACACGAAGTTCTGCTGCGGCAGCGCGTTCTCGGTCTCCAACCCGGACAGGCAGAGGATCCTGGCAGGCTCGGAGGACGGGTCGGTTTATATTTGGTCGATCAATTCGCGGAACTTGACGCAGGTTTTGAAAGACGCGCACTCCGACATTGTTCTGGCCGTTGACGCTAGCAAGGAGCGAGGTGAGAAAGTTGAGGGAGTGAGGGCGGGGGGTTAAGGAAGTGAGAACGCAGGCTTCCGAAGCGAAGCGACGGAAACCCCTCTCTCCGAGCAGACTTAAACCCCCTCTCTCTCCTAACAACAAAAAGTTCTATTCTCACTCAACGCAACAAAAATAAACCCGCCTCGTTCTTCTCAGAGTTCATCGCTACCGGAGGAAGCGAGAAGGACAAGACAGTAAAATTCTGGACTCCTACAAAAGCCGACAATTAAAAACAAAGGGTTCGTCCCCTCTCTTGAACAGAAGGAACCAAAAAAACACACAACGTTCATAGCTAAAGAAGAAATACATCCTAAAATTCAAAAAGTCCTTTCTTTTTTCGTTCTTGTATTTCTGATTACGTTCCACTCATCTCTTCCTTTTATTCCCTCCCTCCCTCGCTCTACATTTCTTCAAAAACGCATCCAAATCCCAAAAAACATCACTCCTAATCATATCAATATTAATCTCAACATTAGGTTCGTTATCCCCAGAATTCGCAGCGACAGGGGAGAGGGATTTAGGATCTTTCTGGTCTAAGACTTGGACGACGTGACCGAGATCATCGCCGTTTACTTTGAATAAATTTTCGGCGAAGGTTTTCTGTTGAGTTGGGGTGGGGGGGAATTGATTGTGTTTTTCGTAATGTTAGAAACAGAGAGCTGAAACGTTTGTTCTAATAAATTCTCACGAAAAACAAAACAAAACAAACGACAGTAAAAAACAACGACCTCAACGTCTCTAAACCCCCCCCTACACCAAAAAATAAAACACAATCCTTACCGCTCCCTCCACCTTACCCTCCTCTCACCTTCTGTTCCAACCCCGGCCTCCCCTGTCCCATCTCCACCTTCCTCTTCTCTCTCTCCCCCCCGTACATCGCGAGCTTCCCGAACATAGAATCAAAACGCAACAGATACGATTCCCCGAGAGTGTAGAAGTCGGAGCCTTCCGTGTTGTAGGTCTTAGGGGGGGGGGTGTTAGGAATGTGGAGAACGGAAGTGTGTGTGTGTGTGTGTGTTTTTAAAGGTTGATTAAGATGTTTTGTAATCCAACAACAAAAACCCTAAATAAAAAAAACACACACACAACAAACAAACGCTCAACAACATCGCTCACCATACAATTATTAAAAACAGTCCTAACGTCATCCCTAACATCGTTTACGTTGTCGTACTTTCCCTGCCTTATTATTTTTAGGACGGTGCCGAGATCCATTAATTCGGAGATTACGTCGGGGTAATCCCAGAGACCCATGCCTTTCCAGTCGACGGGCTAGGAAGGGGGGGTTAGAATGTTTTTTGAGAGGGGAGGTGTGTGTTTTTTTCGAATTTTTTTCTTACCTCGCGGAAGGGACCTGTGATTGGATGTCGTTGTGAACGAGATATCGATTTACAAATGGCGTTTTATGTTAGATACGTCTAACAGAGATTAGTCGTCGTTATTTTGAAATAGCATTTTTTTAAAATTTTTTCAGCGGTAGTATACAGTACATTCACGTACAGCCAGTAAAGCATGGTATGCAGGCGTAATAGTGTGTGACTTTACACCGTCGGAGGGAAGTTTAGAGGTAATTTATTATTATAATACGACGACTGGTATTACTTCTAGTAGTATATACTCGTTGATATAATACATATACGTTATATACTTGCAGGATATTATTATAACTATCGTATTATTAGAGAAATTGGACGAACATTGTCCCGCTCCCTCCATGAACATACGATGATAATGTGTTTAATGTGTTTAATGTGTTTAATGTTCTTTTATACGCTATATCACGTGTTTTTATAGTATTACCTGAATCAGTACGAGCTATAAGACTCTCGACAATACGAGTCACGGCTCTAAGCTCTTCAGCATCAGTAGACATTGCGACAAATAAGGGAATTATTAGAGCAGAAATGCTTTTTCATTTACACCTGGGAAAGAGACATCAATCGATATCACGTCATAAAAAAGCCGCTGGTTGCTTTTAGAGCTATTTACGCTAACTACACGATAACTTATATCATCAACAACGCTACGTCCGATAATTTCTGCCGTTGCGTCCCTTAAATCCTTATAAAATCATATCCAAAACGCTACTTCATCACTTCTGTTGTTGTTCGATTGCTCTCATTCTTCTCTACAGTGCACTGTACGACAGTAATGCTAAAATACTGTCTAAAATACTGTAACCCTCGTCTCCTCCGTCGTCCCTTCCCATCTTCCCTTCAATTCCCAGGACGAGACGGATACTCCTACCTCTCTACCTCTCTTAATAATCATTCTAATCGTTGTTTCTCAAGTCAGAGTATCTCCTCAAACACAACCGTGCCCAGTGAAGCTGACGTTATCGTTATAGGAGGTGGTATCATAGGAACTTCGACGGCTTATCATCTTAAAAAGGTAAGAGGCAGAACGATATTATAGTAGGGTTCCTTTTGTGATCCTTTTGCGATCCTTTTGTGATCCTTTTGTGAATCCTTTCGTAATTCGACCGTTATCTATCCCTGTATTTTCAATAATTAACAAAACCCTTAAAACGCCTCTCTATACCCCCTCTTCAAACGCCACACGCAACAGTTGAATCCAGACTTAGACGTACTACTACTTGAGCAGAATAAGTTGACGTCCGGTACGACTTGGCATGCAGGTGAGAAGCGGGCACGACAACGCAGCAGGACTACAACATACTCTACTAGAGCGACTGTGCAGGTGAAGAGCGGTATTTAACTAACATTTTTATAATATTTTATATTTTATTCACAACGTCACTCCCCCTAACCCCCCCCCCCCTCCCCCAGCCGGCCTAATGGTAACCTTCGGTTCCCTCTCCCACACCTCCACCTCCTGGCGTAAATACACCAAGTCCCTCTACTCCTCAATCCTCCCCACCGAAACAACCCTCTCAACAGGTTTCAAACCTTGCGGTTTCATCGAGCTCGCTTCCACCCCCGACCGCGTCCACGACCTCAGGAGGGTTTCAGCGTTCAACCGCCACTGCGGGATCGACGTACGTCAAATAACGCCCGAAGAATGCCTCGATCGTTTTCCTCTACTTAATATCGACGATGTTTTAGAAGGGTATTACGTTCCTACGGACGGAAGAGTGAACCCTTGCGACGCTTGTATGTCGTTAGCGAGAGGTTTTAAAGATCTCGGCGGTATAATCTGTGAAAACACTGAAGTTAAAGATTTCATCATCTCAAACAACACAGTAACCGGGGTGACCCTATCTCCCTTTTCGTCCGTTGCAGCTAAAAAGGTAGTAAACTGCACGGGAATGTGGTCGAAACAGATCATGGAGAAAGCTGGGATCGTGTCGCCGAATCAGGCAGCGGAACATTATTATCTTATCACGGAAAAAATGGATAACGTAGGTGAGAAGAAACACACACACGCACACCAACATTCGAGATCTTTTGTTGTTGTTGTTTAGGGAGAGAGAGAGAGAGAGAGCTCGTCGGTTGTTGTTTTTAGAGCCTTTCGTCATCCCCCCCCCCCCTTTTTATAACACCCTCCTTATTCTAACAAATGCTATTTTTGCAGACCCAGATTGGCCGGTAATCGAAGACCCTCAAAAACACGTCTACATCCGTCCTGAAGGTTCCGGGTTAATGTTAGGTCTTTTCGAGCCTCAAGGAATCGGTTGGAGTTTAGACGGTGTCAGTAATGACTTTGAGTTCGGGGAGTTACAACCTGATTGGGAGAGGTGAGTCAATCGCTTCGATACGGTTGAACAATAATAAGAACACAACCCGTATTTAAAACACAACATCATAGAAGCAGCACCGTAACGTTCTAACCGACAAACCGAATCTTTTGTATGAGGTAGGATGGCACCGTACCTTGAAACGGCCATGTCAGTGGTCCCCGCAACATTAGAGGTCGGTGCGAAGAACTTCTTCTGCGGTCCCGAGAGGTGAGGAAGCTTCTTCTCTTCATACATTAAACTGTTCCTCGTTGTTCCTTTCTTCTTATTCGTTTCTCCCTTCCCCCCAACCCTCCACATTCTAACGTTCTCACTCTCCTCAAGTTTCACACCCGACAACAATCCAATGCTCGGTGAAACCTCCGTCTCTAACCTCTACATGGCCTCCGGCATGAACTCAATCGGCATCCTAACCGGCGGCGGCGTAGGCCGTACCATGGCTCACTGGATCGATAAAGGTTACCCTGACTGTGATGTAACGCAGGTCGATTGTAATAGGTTTCATCCGTTTCAGAACACGAGGAAGTATAGAGAGGAGAGGGTTAAGGAGACGATAGGTATGACTTATTTACAGCATTATCCTAATAAAGGTTATTCTTCAGGTGAGAAAGGCGACATTTCATGCCTCGCGGACACATGTAATAACTAAACATCGCTTTATAAAACGTTTCGTTCTAACGTTGTGTTTCTACCGCCCCATTCCCTTTCCTCAGCTATCGGAATAAAGAAGTCCCCGATTCACTCGCGGTTAGAAAAAGAAACGGTTGCGTGGAGGGACGTTTCAGGTTGGGCGGGCGCCATGTATTACGCGGATTTTAAACCTGAGTACGGGTGGGGGAAGGAAAACTACCATGAAGTTTGGGAAGCAGAGGTGAGAACAAAAATAACTGATCCCAGTGTCCAAACCGGCGCCCCCCCTCCCACTTCTAACATGCGTCCCTTTCTGCTCGTGTTATAGCACTCGGCTGTCCGTACATCCTGCGGTCTAATCGACATGAGTTTCATGTCAAAATTCTTCGTAAAAGGTGTCGACTCCGGTCGTTTCCTCTCCCGTCTCTCCACCGCAAACGTAAACGGCGACTCAGACACTATAACATACACCCAATGGCTAGACTCACGAGGAAAAATGCAAGCCGACCTCACAGTAACGAAACTAAACGACACTGAATTCCTCATAATAGCTACAGACACCCAACACAACCACGTCCACCTGCACATGTTGAGATCGATCGTCGACGAATCCGTGACTGTGACGGACGTTACCGATTCTTACGGTTACATTAATTTGCAGGGTCCTAGATCACGTGAGGTCTTGCAGTCGTTGACTGACTCTGATGTATCCGACGAGAACTTCCCTTTCAAAACGAGTAGAATTATTAACATAGCAGAAACGAGCTGTAGAGTAACTAGAATAACGTACTGCGGGGAACTAGGATACGAGATATACCCTTCGTCTTCCACGTCCCTCTCAGTATACGACGCTTTAATGTCCACTCCTTCCCCCCCGAAACTATGCGGTTTAAAATCTCTGTCTTCGTTACGGCTTGAGAAAGGGTACAGGGATTACGGTCATGACGTGGATAATACTGATACGGTCGTGGAGGCTGGGTTGGGGTTTACGGTCGAAATGGGGAGGGGATTCGTGGGGGAGGACAAGGTTAGAGAGGAGAGGGAGAGGAATAGAGGAGGGAAATTCATTAAGAGGTGAGAGGCGACGATAAGAGTGGGGGGGGGGGGGAGTGTTGGACTTTTTTTTTTTAACACCATCCTCTCTCTCTCTGTTTGTTCGTTTCTTTCTAAGGATGGTGAACGTATTCGTACCTTCTTCTTCCTGTTTCCTGTACCACGGTGAGCTCGTCCTCCGCGACGGAGTCGTCGTAGGTGAAGTCAGAGCTGGAAGCCATGGTTTCACCGTAGGGGGAGCGGTCGGATTGGCTATGCTTGAGGTGAGAGATTTTGTTTTGAAGTAGATTGATGTTAAAATTTATTGAGGGTTTCGGAATAATGTTGGGCATGAATGTTTCTAACCTTGAATTTATAAACAACGAAATAGAGTCCGGAGGAAGGGGTCTTCTTGAATAAAAAATACATCGAATCTGGGTCATGGGAAGTCTTAGTTGGGAACGATAAGTATGAATGTGAGGTTAGTTTACAACCTTTCTATGATCCTAAGAATCTTAAGATTAAAGGATGATTAAAAGGATAGAAGTTGGTGTGGTTTTAGAATTTACAATTTGTTAAATATGTTTTACTTTTTATTTGGTTTTTTTATAGCGTAGCCCTCCTTTCTTTTTCCGTTTTTATTTTGCTTTTTTATGTTTGATCAGCTCCTTTTGTTTTATTAAGACAAATAGCACCACACCCCACCTTTCCTTGTTTTACGAATTCCTTTCCTCCTTCTTCCTTTTGACCTGTGTGTTTTTATATAATTGAGTCACGTCGTAAAGTTTGTTGTTACGCATACTGCGACTCGATGTTATTTTTTTACTTCTGTAAATCAAAAACACAACGACATGTTTCAGTGTTAATAATAATGTCGTTGTTACCGTTCGGTTCTTATTGATAAATGTCATTGATAAATGTCATTAATAAATGTCATTAATAAATGACATGAATAAATGTCATTAATAAATGTCATCACATAAGCCCTTATCTCCTCACCTTCTTCTCCTTCCCCTTGTTGATCTCCTTCCTGGCGCACTCGAGAGCGTGGTTCTTCTTCTTCTTACGTTTCTTTCCTGCCATCCTCCTGGCTATGTCGACTGCGGACTCAGTGGGAGGTGGGAGGCTGGGAGATGTAAGGCTGCTGCTTGTCGCATTTGAAGGAGATGAGGAGGATGAGGAGGGGACATCGTCCTGGTCCTTTTGAAGGAGGTCAGATTCAACGAGACTTACTGTGCGGGGCTTACGGTATGATTTCGAGGAAGGAATAGGGTCAGGCTTGACGGCAACATTGTTGGCGTTATGTTGGGGGGCGTGTTTGATTGATTGAGGGATTGAAAGTTGAGTTTGAGTCGTTCGAACCAGATCATTATCAGAATTTGAGGCTACCATATAGTAACGCTCCTCTTCGACGAATACCCAGTCGGATTCGCACTCCATTATGTACTGGTGGTTCGATTTGAAGTGGTTTATAAGGAGATCGGCGGGTATTAAGGGACCTATGGAAGACTTTTTGAAAATCTCTTTTGCAGAAAAAGAACGGTTTTTGGTTGATTCGCTGGAAGTAGTTGCTGGAGATATTGTAAAGTACGCAAAGTACCCTCGCCGTTCGACAGATAGATCACGACGCTCGAACGCTCCGATGACACACCACGATACGATGCGTTGCTCTGCGGTCGCTCCTGTAGTGCTCGCCTCGCCTTTCCTGCCAAAACACCAGCTCGTTCCTCTCCATTATCTGAGTACTAATCTGAGTACTTATCTGAAGCTGCCGTCGTTGCTGCACTCGAGCTGGGTGATGCCGACGCTCGAGTTCTTGGCGTAGAATTGGGCCTTGGCGGCGCGGCGATGGCCATGAAATCATCGTCATCGTCATCATCATCGTTGGCGGAGGTGGTCTTTCTCTTGCGGCTCATTGCAGAGTTGACCTTCGTCCCGTCTGTCAGGACGCAGCTGTGCGGGGCATTAGATTACGATGGATTTTTGAAGGGGGGTGGGGGGTGCCTTACCTAGTCTCGACTTCGCCAACCAAAACGTCGCTACGTTCATCATAAACATATATCGAACCGGAGTAGCTGCCAGCGGCGTAAATGTTGTGCACGGGGTTGACAGCGTGCCTCGAACATGAGTGCTCACATCACCTACCAGTGTTGACAAACTTGTGCCGCACTTGTTAGGACACCCAGTCACTAATGCAGTCACTAATGCAGTCACTAATGCAGTCACTAATACCTTCGCTTGTTTGTTCACACTTCGCTTCATTAATACAGACAAAGTATCGACAAACTATCGACAGACAAAGTATCGACAAACATGCTCCAATTTATAAACGACATCGTGCACTCCATTCTACACTCCATTCTAAAAGACTCAAACCAATTCAACTGGTCCGATCATCGAACTTCCCCCTTCAAATTATTAACGATATCCTCCACCTACCTAATAATCTCAACCCTCTCAACAATCTACCTAAAACGTAACCCTTCTAAACCTCTCGTCCCTCAGTCTCTCCTCCGTCCTTTAATATCTTTCCATAATCTGTTTCTCCTATTAATATCTCTATACATTTTTTTAAATACCGTGAAGGAACTTCCTAGCGAAGGTTTTAACTTGATATGTCAGCGCGAACCTGCTTCATCATCTCTTCAAAAGGTGAGAATATTCCTGAAGGAAAGCTGTAACAACCTTATCTTAAAAACCAAACTTATATCAATCGATTAAACATCCCCTCACAGCTCCAATACCTCTACTACCTTTCAAAATACTACGAATACCTCGACACCCTCTTCCAAATCCTAAAATCCTCTCCCCCACCACACTCAACCCTCCACATCTTCCACCACACATCCGTCGCCCCAATGGCATGGATTTGGCTCGAGATGTCAGTAAGTCTCTCGAGTCTAGGTATGTTATTTAATACTGCCGTTCATGTAGTTATGTATTATTATTATTTTATAAGGTCGTGGTACGGCGTTACGCCGAAGTGGAAGTATATGATAACGTACTTTCAGATTGTTCAGTTTTTTAGTAGTTTCGTTATGTTCGGGGGGACGAGTTATTATGTGGGGAGAGGGGAAGGGTGTGGGGGGTATGGGTGGTTGTGTGGTCAGGTTTTTTTTAATTTGATACTTTTTGGGGGGTTTTTGGGGGTTAGGAAATCTAATGGGAAGAGGGAGGGGAAGAAGGAGAAGGGAATTTAACGATTGTGAAACGATCGATAACGTTTCTTTGCATTTATATTATAAATAATTAGCGAGCCTTTCTATATCATTTCATCAATAGCTTTCTTAACATATTCCCTCCCATCTTCCCATTCCATCCCAACTTCACGTTCGCTACCAATATATCTCACAATATCATCGACGTTAAAATCATCAATATCCTGGACGATACCGCATCCTCGCTCTGATAATAAGGACGCGTTCATGAATTGATCGTGGACTATAGGGAATATAATCTTAATCATAATATAAACACAATGGTTAGAAAACACAAATCCCTCTACTTTCAAAACAGTTCACGCTCTCAATCGTTATATACATCTTGACCCCCTCTCACCTGTTTCTTACTAAACTTCAAACAAATACCAACAGTACCCATTCCACCATGATGTACAACCGCATCAAATTGTTCCATATAAAACTCAAAATTAACGTTAAAACCATCCTCAACAAACAAAGAACAATGCACCAAAGAACAACGTACATGACACAACACGACGGACACGTTTTTCAAGAGTAAAGCCGGGACGAAGTTCTCGATAAATTTTATAGGAACGTATGGAGACATTGAACCGAATGTTATTAAGATTTTAGGAAGCGTCGAGGCGGTTAAAAAGGATGTTAAGGAAGGGTTTAGAGGGATTGAAGGTGTTGGGAGGTGGAGGAAGCCTGAGCATAGGTTTGTGGGCGTAGGTGAGAATTTTGGGGGGAAGAGGTAGATTATTTTGGGGGGGAGGTTGAGGGGGGAAGGGGGGAGGTTTAGGGTTGTACGGTAGGAGGACCAACGGGGGGAAGTTAGAATGTATGTCCAGTCGTTGTTTTTTTTTAGGTGGTGGGGAGGGAGGCTGTGAGGTTGTAAGATTAAGGAAGGGAGGTTGAGGGACTCTGAGATGTGGAAGGCTTCGAGGGAGAATAAGGTGTGGACAAGTAAGTTGGTCGTAGGAGGTATGAGGGGTAGAATGAGGGAGTGCGGAGTTGGAGATGTGTCTGTAGGTGAAGTATTGACATACTTGACAGTAACACACACAGTAACACTAGTAACAGTTGGTAAAAGTACTGTATCTATCCACGTTGCATGATCAGCGTGAGTTATTAACGTAGAAGGATAAGGAAGATCAATACAAAGAGCGAGGAGAGGAACAACGTCTCCACGACTTCCGAAGGCTACGTACGTTATCATTTATATTATCAGATGGACGAGATGGACCTCGCTGGCTACGACCAGCCAACGCCAACACAGACTAAGGTTTCTAAGACTGGCACTAAGACTGGCACACGAGGAGATGCCCAGTTGAAGGCAGGAGGCACTTTATCGAGCGACTTTATCGAGCGAGAGCTTCGGCCTGGTGGCGGGGCAACAGGTAAATCGAGGGTTGGCCGTCTTCGAATCCACGAGCACGGACAATTACGCTAGAAAAAGTAAAGAGGCCTGCTGAAAAAGTAATTCTGCGATTTTCTGAAAACGCACATTGTAGGTCTCCTTCCACGTTCACGTAAACTTCTCAATCGCTTTACATCTGAATGATGTATCCTCATCGCGTGAATATATCACAAGCATAGAAACACAACCTAACGTTAGCACACAAAATGCCAAAACAATTCTCATCGAGCAGTTCCGTCGGGCAGAGTTAGATTAGACTGCAGCTCACATACCTAACACCACCCGCTTCTTCCCTCGCTTCCACCCCCCTCGTCCCACTAAAACCCCCCAGAACTAATAAAAAATGGCCCGTACCAAGCAGACCGCCCGTAAGTCCACCGGAGGAAAGGCTCCCCGAAAGCAGCTCGCCACCAAGGCCGCCCGCAAGTCCGCCCCCGCCACCGGCGGCGTCAAGAAGCCCCACAGGTACCGCCCTGGAACCGTCGCCCTCCGCGAGATCCGCAGGTACCAGAAGTCCACTGAGCTGCTCATCAGGAAGCTCCCCTTCCAGCGTCTCGTCCGTGAGATCGCACAGGATTTCAAGACCGACTTGAGGTTCCAGGGATCCGCCGTCCTCGCCCTCCAGGAGGCCGCTGAGGCGTACCTCGTTGGTCTCTTCGAGGACACAAACTTGTGTGCTATCCACGCTAAGCGTGTCACTATCATGCCCAAGGACATTCAGCTCGCTCGCCGTATCCGTGGAGAGAGGTCTTAGAGTGAGTGGAAGGTCACTGGATGGTGAAATACCTTTTAGAACCTGTGAGCGAAACCTGTAAGCCATTAGATTGTTGAGATAAGAAGACGTGGTTATTTTGTTACACAAGGTGAAAGGCCATTATTTTATTTGAACGTCGTTTCTGTTTTTATTTTCTGATTTTACTTTTATTAGAGGGCGGCCTCTTCGAGTTTTGCGGCGAGGGTGCGAACGGGGATCGGCGGGCGCGATGACTGGGTCTTTATCATTGGCGGGTTTCGTTGCGGTGCTGGGGCTTGGCGAGGGGTTTCAGGGAGTTCTATTCCTGTCGTGTTGTCACCATCGTCATCGTCGTTGTCTTCATTATCGTCGTTGTCGTTGGGGGCGTTGTGGACAGGCGAGGATACTATTTCTGCGGGTGGATTTTCCTCGTCCGTGGGAAGTTCGACTTCTCTCTCGCCCGAAGACGACGAGACTGTGGCGTTGGTCCAGCTTTGCTTCGTCCTCCAGACGAGGAGTTCCATGACGAAGTAAAGGAATGAGGGAAGGAGGGTCATTAGCCAAGTAATGGTTTTCCGTTCGAAGATGGTCCATTCCCCATAGCTTACCACGGCGATCATGCCAAAAATAAGAAAGGCGGCGAGTATAATGAACGCCAGGCCTTCGACAATCTTACGGCAGGTAGTCGAACGTATTTCATTATCGACCCAGCGATTTTGCTCTGTTGCTGGCATCAGGTCAATTCGCAGGTCACGTTGAAGTCTGATGACCTCGCGGTATGACTCTTCATCCAGCATTTCTTCAATTGAGCTGTGATATGCCTCGTTCGCTCCAGTGTGACTTCTGCTCCTTGTCTCATCCTCATCTAATGTTACTATCGAGGACTCGGAGTTCCTCATAGACGATGATCTGACGCTGTTCAGAATTCTGGACGTAGCTCTTATGAAGTCGTTGTCGAGTCCGCTGAAGAGGCGAATGTTCGAACGCACCACGAAGACCAGTAGGAACGCGCATAGAATGTCCATCAACCAGGTATTGGTCGTGAACCAGTTTGCAAAGCTGCCGCCGGTAATTGTGCTCGTGGCGAGGGTGTCTCGGAGACTGAGGAGGGCCGCCGCCATGGACACGGTCCTTGTGGTGAGCAGCTCCGCGTCATTCATGGGGTCTCCCATCGTACTTGAAGGACGTTGAGAGGCGTAGGGGCGCCTGAAGAGGAAGCGGATGTACCAGAGATTCGTGGCCACCAGAACGGTGGAGCAGGCTGCTGTTTTGGCGCAGGCTAAATTCTGAATTGCGCCTCGATTTGCTATCATGACCGCAATAAACTGTACCACCTTCATTCCTGTGATCCAGAAGAACTTTCTCAGGAAGGCCTTCTCCTCATGATTGTACATTTGGGGCGTGTACTGGAGGCAGAACGCCGCGTAGTACGGTCCCTGAAGTTCGATGTCCTCGATTGTCTCCTCGGTTGTGATCGTATCAGCGTCGAGTAATTTGGCTCGGATTCTCTTAAAGTTTTGAGAGCTGCGACGGATTGTAAGGTAGAGGATTGCAGAGATGATGAAGAATGAGAGGAGTGAGGGTATTGTCGCTTTTGCACTAGATACTAGCGATTCTCTCATTTCGAGGCGGTTCCAGTCAATGTTCTCCAACAACCTCTCGGGATAGAGCGTCATAGGAAGGATGATGATGGGCGCCTGAAGCATGAGAATGGCTGCGAGCTTCTGGCAATTCACGAGGGTAGTGATCTCCCACCGTCTGAGCTTATGAGCATATCGGAGGAGGAAGGAGACAGCGTAGACGCCAATGAAGGCCAACCATGCCGATGTAAAATAGTTGTCACCTCTCGCAATCTCCTCGTACCAGTCCTGGCAGATGGGTTTCACCTCGATTGGCATGGAGATCGTGGAGAGTATGGTGGCAAGGACTGTGAACCACTCCGAGAGGCTGCTCGAAAGGAGGGCGAAGACTGATAAAACCTGTATGGCGGCTGTGATTTGCTTGGTCCTTATCAGGTTGGTAACGTTAGCCTGCGGGATGATGGCCTGCACGTATCTATTATTTCCGAGCGTGTAGAGGAAGGCCGCCACGAGGGCCAGAAAGAAGAAGGCAAGGAAGGAGAGAAGGAAAGAGAGAATGGGGTTGGAGGGACAAGTCACGCAAGAATTGTTGATGTTGGTTGCTTCGATGGGGCAGACGTCACAGTTGATGGAGTCCTCTCTTTTGAAGCCGTTGAGGCACTCTCCGCCCTCGGGGGGGCAATTTGCGCAGAAGGAGCACGATATTAAGCCAGTGGATTCTGATGTTAGAACTTTTGGCAAGTTTTTTGGTTCCATCATGCAGGCACCGCGGAACATATCTATTGTATTAGTTTCGGCGGATACATCAAAGTTCGATAGATCCTGGTTGAACGAAGGGGCAGAAAAGAACATGCCCTGCATGGTGGTCACCGAGGTGGTGTCGAAGTTTGACAGATCCTGGTTAAAGGAGATGGCACTTTCGAACATGTTCTGCATGGTGGTCACCAAGGAGGTGTCAAAGCTCGAAAGATCCTGGTTAAAGGCTAAAGCATTATTGAACATCCACCCCATTTCAGTGACCGAGGAGGTGTCGAAGTTCGACAGATCTTGGTTAAAGGAATAAGCAGACATGAACATGCTCTTCATGGAAGTCACCTTCGAAGTATCCCAGCCGGAGAGATCGTCGTCGAAAGCTTGGAAGTGTTCGCAAAGATCTCCGCAACTACAATAATCACTTATATGTTCTGCTCCGCAAAACATAGAACTCATATCGTCCACCTCCGAAACGTCCCACTGCCCTATCGGCCCCCCGTAAGTTATCAGTGCCTCAGTCCTATTGACCACCCACTTATTCACGGCAGCCTTGAGCTCGCCCCTATTCGCGGGCGCAAAGGCCCCGGCTACGCTACTGGCAAGAACGAGAACGGTCGCCCGAAGCAACAGCATGCTGGGCGAGATATTACCTCAAAATAAAGTATTCTCGTTTTGCGAGCGGGTCAAATCGGGTCCCAGGGCACGTATTCAAATACGAGAGGGCCGAGGGGTGGGCTTACAGATTAATTCCGAGCGTGTGAAATGCAAGCAGGGCCAAAACCTTTTCGAAAAGTAACTTTTCCCAGGACAGGGTAGGTTGAGAAAAACTTAGGAAGGGCTAAATATTAGAGAAAACAACGCGCCTGTCTACCCACCTACTGTCACCTCAAAACCAGCAGCGGGCCCCTCCCTCGCCCCCCGCCCCTCTCAAAACTTTCCTCACAACTCTTTTTCACCCCGCAATCATCTCATCAACCCCAAATCAAACAATGCCTAGACCCTTCCGCCTCCTCACCTTCCTAATTTTCTTCACTGCCCTCACCTCCCTCATAACCCTCCTACACTTTCACAACTTCATCGCCTCCGCTACATCTATAACCTCTGAAAAAGAAATAACAGTCATATCAGCGACTAATAGAAAATGGTCGACTCCAAACGTCTACAACAACTTTAAAAGACAGGAATGGAGGAATAAAAAATTAATCCTTATGGGCGAAGATGACAGCCCAGAATGGGAGGACATACAAAGAAGAGATTCAAGGGTCACATACTTCTATCAAAGAAATCACAGGGGAGAAGGTGAGGTGTTCATCGAACGAACATCTGCTGACCGATTTTGTTGTTCGCTCTTTCGCCAATGTTCTCACTCCGTCGTTTCTTAGAGTTATCGACAGGCCTTAAAATAAAAGCAGCGCTGAATCGAGTTAACGAGGACAGCTTGGTTGCGATATTCGACGACGACGATTTTTACGCGAAAGATTACCTGACTTTCATGGAAGGGCAGCTAAGAAAGGAAGGCGCTGATTTGGTTAAGTTGCAGAATTGAGATTTTTTCGACGGAGTTCCGATAGAAGGGCTTCCGAATTACAAAGGGACGAAATTGGTTGGAGAATTTTGGGAGTTAGACCTAAACATTGCTACTGAGCACCACGCTATCTTCGGGTACGGTTTCACTTATTTTTTCAAGAGATCTGTCGCTCTAAAGGGAAAGTTTGCGACGAAGCATGGAAGGAGCGGGTGGGATTCGACGTGGACGCAGAGCCTTGAAGACCTAGGATTTAATTTGAAGCCTGTGCGTGGTAAACCTCATATAGTAATCAAAATTCAACACGGCAGCAATGCTTCACTTCAGGTAAGATTGATAGGATGTTTTGCCACGAGTGCACCGCCACTGGCACTCACCAACTCCACCGCAGATGGTTCAGTATGTGAGGAAGGCCGACCCTCCTCCTTACAGTGTTCTCAAGGAAATGTTGGCTGAATCTTTGGAGGTGACCGCCCCTGAAGTAGAGTTGGGGGGCTGCCAGGAGTTGGCGGAATTAATCAGGGGAAGCCCAAGCCACCACAAGGTCGGAAGGAACAAATCGAGGCGTTCCAAGCCAATAGATCCTCGCGAACTCATCACCCTCCACTTCCTGATAGCGAGCTCTCCAGATTCCTGCTGCAACTTGTGTCTGTCAACACATGGTTGCGTCACATCGGATTTTCACGACTCTCGTTGCTTTTTCAAAGGAAGGGCAGAATTTGCTGCACCGTGGAAGGCGGAACAAATTTTATATAACCAAGAAAAGAAGACAATGGCAACGGCAGCAACGTGAACAATAACAATATAATATGCAAATTATTCAATACTTCATGAACAAAATCGAACTATTTATTTATCTTGTCATCCCAACCCGTCAAATCCTATGACGTTCTGCTTCGCGGTCCCCCTGTTCCTCTCCCCTGCTCCCTCCTCCTCCCCGATGACCCTGCCCACCCACTCCAAGACCTCCGCCGCAATCCTGCTGACCCTCCTGACGTCGCCCACATCCATCGCCCTGATGGCCCTCCTGACCACCGGTACCCTCGCAGGTATGACAACCCCGTACTCGCAGTTGACCACAAAGTCCCTGCAGTCGTACCACGAGATGTTCCTCATGCCCGTCTCGCCGTTGAAAAGCCCGTACACCAGCCTGAAAACATCATAAACAACCTCGGGGGCCTTCCTCATTCCCTTCAACTCGATCCTGCACGAATAAATGATAACGATCACGTGGTTTTAGAAAAAAATGGGCCTTCCAGCAGGAGCCCCTTTCCTCTCCTCTCACCTCTCCTCCTTCCTCAGCTCCAGCTTAACCGCCCCCACCCCTTCAGCGTTATACCCCTCAAGCGTCTCCCCGACCACCTCCCCCAATCCTTCCTCCCCACCCCCCCCATCCTCCGGCGTGTAAACGCCCCCCCAGCTTTCCACGGCAAATGGCGTCCCGGTACTCTCAACCCTCGACCTCGTCCTCGACCTCGTGACATCCCTCCTGAGCGCCCCGACGAAGTCATCCCCCTTCCCCCCCCCCTCCCCCCTCGGGGACCTCGAAAGAAAGTGGTTCGTCCTCCCCAGCTTACTCCTCCCCCCCTTCGCCTCTATCCCCCCCCCCTCGAAGTTCGTCTTGCTCAAGTTGAAAACCTTCCTGCCCCTCTCCTCCTGCTTCTGCGACGAGCGAAGCAAGTCGCAATGGAAAGGTCGTTCGTCATGTTAGAAACGGCGCAGAAGTTTGCAGCAGCGATGCCACGTACAGAAATATCGGCCATGTACGTCGTTGTCCAATACACACGCCGACGATTATTCTCACCTTCTCCTCCTCCTCCGCGCCCATGACCTTCTTTCGAAGGCTCTCGCTACCGACGCTGAAACTCTGGAGAGACGAAACGGAATTTCCGGCAAAAGACAAGTTCGAATCGAAGAGGTAGGAGGAGATTACGTCCTTTGTTAACGTCACGCAGAGCTTGTATATCCTCACTCCAATACTGTAAAAGGTACCGTCGCCGTTCCCAAAAAAAAGCGTTAGATAAAAAAGCAAAAACCAATCCTCTCACTCACGTCTCTCTCACCTATTATCGAACATCCCCTCCTCCTCCTCAAATTCAACCATATAATCCGTCCCTCCCAGCCTCTCAATAACACCTTTCATCCTCTCCCCCAAACCTCTACCATCCTCACTAAACGCAACAACTTCGCCGTATTTGTAAGCGTAGATTTCAGAGAGAGGCGAGGGCGATTCATGGAGAGGAAATAGGGTGCACGTGAAGAGAGTCGAGGAATGGGAGTAGGTCGAGGTGTAGCGCTCCTGGAGCTGCTCGCGCTGGAGCCTCTGCTGCTCCTCGAGTTCTTCCTGCTGCTGAGCTAACATGCGAGAATGGAGCTGCGCGTAGGCTACAGACTGCTGTTGCTGGAGGCGGTGGAGACTATTTTACTATCGCCGCTGCTATTGCTAAAGCTTTGATTTAGTATAACACACAGAGCTGGGGGTTGTTGGGTCGATTTATAGCTCTTATCGATACCAACGGTTATTACTCTCAATAATGCGTGATTAGATAGGAGGAGGCAGGCAGGTTAATATACTTTTAAGTTAAAGAAGGTAAGTTATGTTAGTAATATTTAAAGGAAGGAGACGTTATGAAAAAGTGTCTCTCCTGGGTCCTTGCTGGTAAAGTATTTCCTCCATAAAAAATTATCAGCGGCCGATAAAGTACTTCATATTTTAACATCGGGATTATACCCCCCTACAAATACCCGTTCGTGATACCCACTACTCCAATATTGTCGTAAATAAAGTCTTTACTCCCCTCCTTTATCCCCCGGTTGTACCTACCCTTTCTGAGAGGTCAGGACGCTCACTCACTACCGTCTACAGTACTGTGCAATAGTAAAAACTACAAAAACAACAACAACATGAACCAAATCCCCGACGTCTCCTCGTACCTTTCAAAGCGCTCAAAATCCTCAATCCCTCCAAGTGTCTTGAACACCCAGTTGAAACATGCGCAGTCCCTAGCCTCCAACAACGCCCTAAACGCCGAAATAACCTCAGCCTGCGACCGCCTGACAAAAAAATGCTCAGCAGCTTCCTCAAAAACTTCGAAACTAATCGAACTCGTCACGAAATTAAAGTCCAAGAACTCAACATTAACCTCTTCCCTCCTCACGTTCCCCGAAAAGCTCACCCTCTTAAACAGCTTAATACTGTCCTCCCCCCTCCCCACAACCCTCCTCTCCTTAACCACAACCTTCAAATTCCTAACCTCCACCACCACATCAATAAAAAATAGTACCCTAATCTCTCAACCCTTGCAAAACGTAACCCTAGACGCGGATGTCAGAACAGACAACCTTTTAACATCTTTGACGACAAAAAAATATTTAATCGTTACGTTACCTGGATATGTAAATGACGATACTGAACCTGTATCAATATCATGCTTGTACGTTCCCGTGAAAAGTAATTCAACTGTTGTGGTGATATTAGAATTTTATTCTTCTGAATATTTCTCTGACGCAGTCGTTATGTCGTTGTTATGTTTCGGGGTTAATTATGAGTTTTGGGGTGCTTTGAAGGAAAGAGAATACGAGGACGCCGTTTTGAGAGTCAACGATAAAATTGAGAGGATGTATAAAAGGAATTTGAAGGACGAGGAGGTTATAGGTTTGAAGAATATGGAGGTTGAGGTTGGAGCGTTTTTGAACGGATGCGTGGATCATGGGGGGGTTAGTTTGGTGGGGAAGGTTTTGGGGGGGGCAATCATGGGGAGGGGGTTTGTGTGGGATGGGGAGAAGGTTTTCTGCGAGGACGGGGAGGGGTGGGGGGAGGAGGAAATTACGGACGTTGGGAGGAGCGGGAGGGAGGAGGAGGAATTCGAGAGGGAACAGTGGTTCGGGTGGGTCGGGGTTTGTAAGTCGGAGGAAGGCAATACCGAGGGGTACGTCATTTTTAGAAAGATGAAGAGTGTCATTGTTGAGGGGTCGAGTGGGACGCAGGTGCACGAATTCACGGATCTTGAGAAAGAAACTTTCAAACACATCGCTGCTTTAATAGGGCAGACGCTTACTAGAGTCAAGGAGAGGGTGACTGAGAGGAAAGCGCTGAAGGACAGAGGGACGGAGAACGAAATAAAGGTCAAGAAGATGGAGGAGAGGGAAATTAAGAGGAAGGCGAAGATGGAATTCGATGGTTTCAAGGACGGAAAGGACAGGGAAGCACAAAAACACGAGGTGAGCCCCAGCAACTCTTTGCTTTGTCTCATCTCATCAACTTCCATACTAACTGTCGCTTTGCTTGCAGATCCTCAGACTAAAAACACGTGTCATAACGCTGGAGAAATTCGGCAAAGGCCAAGAGTCAAGGCGCATCGCCACGGAGCGCCTCCTGGAAAAGACGAAGACGGACGCCTCCCACATAATATCGAACCTCCGGAGGGCGACCGAGAAGAAGAACGAGGACATCAAGCGCCTAGTCAACAAGCACATGGTCGAGCACGGTGGCCTTCTGAAGCAGAACCACAGCCTCGGCAAGGACCGGGAAAGGCTCGAGGAAGAAGGTGAGAAGCTGCAAGCCCTCCCTATCATTGTTACTTTTATTACGCTTTACGCTAATTCACCGCTTCGCTCTCACAGTAATCAAGCTAAAAAAAGAAAACGCCAAGCTGAATTCCGAAGTAGAGAATTATAGGCTGCACAAGAAGGCCAACGACGTTCTCGTGAAGAACCACAAGGAGCTGACCCAGAAGGTAGATATCCTCATCAAATCGTCGGCCAAGAAGCCGCAGAAAGTCAAGAAGGAGAACAGGGAACTCTTCACGCCCACGCGACTTAATCTTAAAGCAACGACGACGACCCCCAAAAAGACATAACAGCTTATTTTACAAAATATTATCTCTCTCTTTATCTCTCATTTCCCCTATATATATTGTTAAATATTCGTCCTTCAATATTCGTCTTCATAATAGATATAGGTACCGTTCTCGTCATAGTACCCGTACTCATCCCCTCCCCCCTCCTCCCCCCCGTAGTACTCAACCTCACCGCCCAACGTCGGACTCGGCACTATTGCTCCCTCATACTCTTCGTCTCCATAATCCTCCTCGTCATCACCGTATTCCTCCTCCCACGCCTCCTCGTCCTGCTCCACCTCGTCCCTAACAGGAACCCTCCACACCCTGACGTCCTCGTCGCCGTTCTTGACGACCTCGTTGAACACGACGGGATCGGGGAGCGGCTTCTTGGGGATTTCGGGAAGGTTCTTCTCTCCAGTGACCGCGTTGTCGTAGAAGTACTTGCCCAGGTCCCTCCTCCACCTCGGTTTCCAGTTGGCCGGGTTCAGGGCGTCCGGAATGACCCAGCAGGTGAACCCAGTAACCTCGTTGAAGTAGTAGTGCTTCATCTCGTCCTTGTCAAAGAACGCCTTCCACGTGGAATGGTCGTCGTGCGCTGCCTGGCCCAGTAAATAGTCCATGCTGTACTCGTCCTCGATCCCCATGAGCTCCTGCTCCTCGTACTCGAAGCTCCTCTCGTCCTCGTAGCCCATCTCCCAGAGCTCGTCCGCCTCCCTCTCCCTCTCTTCGGCCAGCCTCTTCGCCTCGAGCTCGTTGGCGAGGCGCATGGCCTCGGACCTCTCCTGCTGCGCTATGAGCCTCTCCTGCTCGACGTCGGCGAAGACGGCCAGGCCGATGATTCCGTTCTTGACGGAAGGATCGCCCAGTAGCGCCTGCACAGGATTGGCGAGCCTCTCCTGCTCCCTCTCGAAGGCCTCCTTTCGGAGTCTATCGGCGTCGACGTGGTCGAGTTCGATCTTTACTTCCATGTATCCCTTGATGAGCTTCGCCTCCTTCTTGTCCATCTCCTTCAAATTCTGACCCAACCTCGGGATCAGAGGGACCATAATAGTCTCGGAGTTGAACACGTCCATGATGCGAGTTACTGATAACCTGACCTCGCCCATAAAGTCGCCGCGCTTGCCGTAGTCCATGTCGTAGACTTCGATGCTAACGTAAGGGAGAGGCTTCTCCCCGGCCCCGATGGCCGCAGCTGCGTTCAAGTCGAAAGTCATGGGTTCCTTCTCCTCACCCTTCTTTTTCTTCTTGTTCTTGCCGAAGCTGTGACGAGCAGCGAGAGAGGCGAGCGTGATAAAATTGGTTAGATACTGCGACCTCCTAGTCGCTTCGTTCGCTCCATGCCTCACCTCTTCCTCCAAGACGATCTGACGGTCTTCCTCGCCCTGGTCATGGTTCTCCTGAAGAACGATCCCATGCTGCTCTCGCTCTTCATGCTGCCGACGGACTCGTCGTCATCGTCGTCATCGTCCGCACCAGCCACCTCGGCAGCCTTCTTCTTCGCCGCCTTGGCCTTTTTCAAGGCGATCTCCGCGGTCTTCCTGACGCTCCTTTTGGCCTTCGATAGGCGCTTGGCCCATGTTGACTTTTTGCCCTTATTTTTGTTTCCCTTCTCTTCCTCATCCTCATCGTCGTCATCATCATCATCATCACCGTCAACATTTACCGATCCTCCCTCGGCCTCAAGCTCTTGGAGTGCCAACATTGCGGCCTTCCCAACGGAGTCCATCCCTTGAATGCCACCTCCCTTCCCCTCCCCTCCGCTGTCGTCCTGAGGGTTGGTGTTCTTCTTGGAGATGCTCCTTACGGACCGCTCCAGGCTCTTCTTCATCTTCTTCGACGACTTCTTCATCTTCTTTGAGAACATGTTGAACTTCTTCAAGAATTTCTTCTTCTTCGTGGTCGGCACCTCCTCTTCTTCCTCCTCCTCAACATCCTCCACATCTTCTTCCACCTGCTTCTCCTCGGATGCAGCCAACTTGGCAGCCAGCCGCTCGTCCAAAGTCCCGCCCGGAGTAGTTGCTTGCGGTGAACCCATTGTCGAGCTCCCCTCTTCGTTGCTATCCTCTCCTATGACTTCCGATTCCCCGAAAGCCATCTTCTTCTTCTCCCCTTCCACTTCGTCTCCGTGGAAGCCAAACTGGCTTTGCCTACGGATCTGCTTGACCTCGAATTGAGACTCCCTTCTGAACCCGATCCCAGCCCGCTTGGGACTGTTCGGACTCTTCAGACCGCTCTTCAGGCCGCTCTTCAGGCCACTCTTCAGCCCCTCCTTCTTCATACCGCTCTTTAAGACACCTGCTGCCTCCTTCTTCTTCCTGAAGGAGGCGTTCACCTCGTCCTCGACCTCGTGCAGAGCATCCGCCATTGCGGCGCTCAGTGGGCCCAACTCTTCCTTACTCCCAAAAGATACGGACTCGGATTCGGGCCCAACGTCCGCCATCGCCTCCTTCCGAGCAGCCTTGGCGGCGGCTGTAACGGGATCGTATTCACCGCTACTGCTGCCAATGCTGCTCTGAAGGCTGCCGGCTCCA
The DNA here is from genome assembly GCA_030267945.1 of Triparma strigata. Classification (NCBI taxonomy): domain Eukaryota; class Bolidophyceae; order Parmales; family Triparmaceae; genus Triparma; species Triparma strigata. Next base: position 33,234 of record BRXY01000093.1, read on the forward strand.
CCCGCAGCCGCCAGCATACTGCCAGCTCCCCCAGCACTCTTCCTGATCTTCCTCGCCGTCCTGTCGGCAGTCTTCCTGATTTGCCTCTCCCCCAAATCTCCCGCAACCTTGATCTTCTCCGCGGTCTTTCTGATGGCCCGGCCACCTTCCTTCTTGGCGAATTCGGCGGTCTTCCTCACGACCCTGCCGCCCTGCTTGGCCATTTTGTCAGCGCTTTTCCTCGCCACCCTGACCATCTTGTCGGCGCTCTTCCTCGCCACCCTCTTACTAATGTCCGCGCTCTTGCGCATCATCCGCGACCCGAAGCTGCCCCTCGCCTTCCTCTCCGCCTCCTCCTTGTACTCATCCGATAATTTCTTCATCAAGTCGCGCTCCTTCTCCATGTCGTCCTCTAGCGCATCGCGTTCGTTGTCGTCCACCTTGATCATGTAAACGTTCTTCTTGTTCCACACAGGGTTGAGAGAATTTCTGCACGTCGGAGTGTTGCCGATCTCAACGCCCTTCCACCTTATGATGGCCTGGGCATCGCAACTTCCGAATGTGTCCGCCTTGGCCAAGTCATGCGCGCCCTGCACCGTGACCAAGATTCCAGTGTGCGACTTCAGGTCGTCCAAGTCGTTGCTCGCTCCGTCCAACTTTAGCTCGTTTGCCGTCTCGGCAGCGGTCTGGTCCGCCCTCACGCTGGTGAAGCTCAAGGAGGCCTCTCCCTGCACCAAATCGTCGCTCGTCTTGTCGTCGGAGCTCTTGATCTTCCTAGCCCTGCCCCTGCAGTTGTGCTCCAACTTCACGCACACCCTGAGCCTGCCCTTGACCAACTTCTGCTGTTTCACGGTCATGCCCTCCTTAACTTCGAGCTCCCAGTCACGCTCCCTGTTCCTGCCTCTCTCCGGCAAGTTCCTGAGCATGGCGCCGGTGATCTTCACCCTTCCCAAAAAGTCTCCCATCAGGCCTCCCATGTCGCTGTCGAACACTTCGCACATCACGACCTCATCATCGTCAGGCATGATCATCGCTCCGTCGGCGTCCTCGGCAATGTGGAAGGAAAAGATATTTCCATCCTCCCAGTCCGGGTCGAGGGTCTTCTTAATGACGGGAGTCTGCCCAAGCCCCTTGCCGTCGTGGGAAACCTTGACGAACGGATCGCTCTTGCCGAAGGTGTCGGCCTTGGCCAAACCCCTGGCTGCCAAGATGAACACTTCAACCTCCGTGTGCAAGCCTTCGGTGCTGTCCACACCCTGGATCACGCCGCCCTCCATGGGCTGCAGCTCGAAGATACTCGGCTCACCGTCCATCATGACGTAGGGGGTTCCGTCCTCCCTGATCTCGCCGCTCAGCGCCGCGCCGTTCGCCTTGAAACAACCCAAGAAGTCTCCGGTCGTGTTCAGCATGGCACTCAGCCCGAAGCCGCTGAAGGGCATGTCGCTGTCGTAGCACTCGACACTTAGTTCGCCCTTGGGCTTTTTGCCGGGGTTGCCGTCAGGAACGAATACGGTGAATGTCTCGTCCTCCCAAATCGGCTCCAAGGTGTTGTCGATGACGGACGTTCTTCCCACCTCGGCGCCGTTCCACTTCACAATGAAGAAAGGATCGCTTTTGCCGAACCTGTCGGCCTGAGCCAATCCCCTTTCCCCGTGAATCTTGACGGTGACCTGAGTTCCGGCCAAAGGAGGCAGGCCCGCCTCCTCCCTCGTGAGCAGCTTCATGACGGTCCTGACCTCCTGAAAGTACTCAGGCCCGGGCGTCAAGTGGCACCCGAGCGCCTTCTTGCTCGTGGCTCGTCTGAGATCGTGCAAGATTTCAAAAGGTATGCGCACCTTCCCCAAGAAGTCCTCGTCTCCGTCCATCATGTCCCAGTCGAACACGTCGACATGCAGCTCGGGGTTCTGCGTGACGGCAGGAGGCAGCTTGAAGAGACTCTTATCAATCTCCTGTAAGGCCGTGGCGCCCCAAAAGGGATCCAGGCTCTCGTTGATGACTTGAGTTCTCCCGTACTCTTCGTTTTCGTAGTGCACGACGGCGAAAGGGTCGCTCTTTCCAAACAGGTCGGCCTTCCGCAAACCGTACGCGTCCACCACCCTCACCAACAGGGGTCTGTTCAAGATCTTCTGGCGGACGTTCTGAAGGATCAAGTCAATGCAAGACTCAACGGCACTGAAGGTCACGTAGCTCACGTTGAGGCCGGCGACCTGCACGTCGGCAACGAGCTCGTCGGCGTCTACCACGTGTTCGCTCATGAGCCTCACCCGCTTGTCCAGCCACAGGTTGAACATCACGTTGCCCTTGGCAAGCCCCCTGGCCCTCGCGTTGCCGTCTGCCTTGGCCATGAGCGGGTAGGCGGGGGCGCGCCTGCCCCCGCCCCCCTCCCCACCTTCCTCTTCGGAAGCCTGGGGCACGGGGGCGGCAGAGTCCTGGTTGCCCCATCCTGCCGCCTCCAGCAGCAGCAGCCCATTCAGCACAGCTTCACCCATGATCTCCTTCGAATTCGGACCGTCGCTGTCGTAAACTTCGATCCTGAGCTCGGGAATCTCCGCCTCTGTAACGAAATTGCACTTAATTGAGTCGAGATCGATTTCGGGCACGCTTTCGCCACCCCCATCTTCGTTCTCCTTTTGCAAATCTTCGTCGTTCTTGGTTTCCTGCGCTGGTGGAGGTGGCAGTGGCGGTGCTGGCGGCGTTGGTTCCTCACCCTCGGCCAGTGGCCTATTGATTATGTCACCTCCGAGCAATGCCTTGTCTCCGCTGTATCCCCTGATGTCGTAACCCAGCTCGATGAGCATTCTGCTCCTGCACGTGTTCCAAAGAGCGTGCTCCTCCCTCAAGGCAGCTAGGTCCTTCTCCATCACCTTCTGTCTCGCCTTGATTCCGTGAAGGTCGTTCTGCAAGATGAGCACGGCCTCGTCAATCACCGCGCAATGCATGCCGATCCTCTCCTGGAAACTGACCTGGAGCATGGCCAGCTTTTTCTTGACAAGCTCCAGGCCGTCTATTTCGCCAGCGATCTCCTTGCGCCTACTGTTGTTCCAGTCCTCGAGCTTCTCCCTCTCAAGCAATTTTGCCTTGAGCGTGAAGTCGTTGTTGCGCTGCTTGGTCTCGGTGTCCGCCAACCCTTTCTCCAACTCGTCGACAGTAAAACGCCTGCTGTCCACCTCAATGTCCAGCAAGGCCTCCACCCTCGCCCTCTCCTTCTTGACCTTCTCCAAAGGTTTCTCGTTGATGGGGGCGGGGACGTCCATGGCCTCGAACTCGACGGCGCACACCTCGTCATCCCACCTGGGGGCCAACGTATTCTCAATGACCTTCGTCGTGTGCACCAGCTTGCCCTGGAACCAAACCTCAACGAAGGGGTCGCTCAGACTCCCCATATCAGCCTTGGCCAATCCAATGGCCCCGACGATATCGACGTTCAGCTTGATGGTCCTCAGCTTCTTCTTCCTCGCGGCCTCCTGCTCTTGTGCCAGCTGGGCCTTGGCCTCGGCCGTGTCCCTACTCTTCTTGCCCCTGAACAGGCACTGCATTTTGGTGGCGCTCTCCGCCTCCTGGGCATTCTTCTTGCCCTGGAGAGCGTTTTTGGCCTGTCTCCACCTGACCATGTTCTGAATCTTCAGCGCGGCCGCGTCCTTTCGGGCCTTTTCGACCTTGTTGCGCTTCAGAACCCTCACGAAGGCTCCGGCCAAGTACTTTCGAATTGCGCGCTGCATGATGCAAATCAGCCGCAGCTCGTTCTCCGTCCAATCCCCGAAGTCGTACACTTCAATCCTAGCGCTGGTGTTCCTGATGCGCTCCTTCTCAGTGCCGAGGTCCAACTTGGGCGTCTTGAACAGGGCCCTGGGCCCCCCGAGCTCGCTCTTGGGAAGGTTCGGCAGAGGTAGGCAAATCTGGCCGTGGCTGATGTCGTCGATTTCACCGTCGCCGTCCTCATCGCCCCAGAAGGTGGGCTTGTGCCTGTGAGGGACGTCCTTGTCCCGCTCGGCCCAGCCGACTTTAGCAGTGGCGGTCTTGGTCCTCACGCGCTCCTTGCCCTTCCAGAACAGAGTCCCGTACGGGTATCGGTTCAGCGATCCAGGGATCCTCGCGAGGCCCAGCGGCTGCATGGCCGGGTGCCTTGTTCCCCAGACGTCGCTTGTGGGCGCCAAGCCTCCGGCGCTCCTTAGCCCGAGGAACAGCTGGTAGGGACTCTCCCTAATGCTCTCTTCAATGACGAACCTCAAACCGACGCTTATGTCGCTGGCCCTGGTCGGAAAAACCTTGTTCTTCTTCTCCTCGGCCTTTCTCTTTTTGGCCTGGGCGAGGGCGTCCTTGGCGAGGCTGCTCTGTATCTTGGTCTTGAAGACAGCCTTGTTGAGCTTGCCTTTCGCGCTCATGAGAGCGGCGCTGAGCTTCTTCTTGGGCTCCTCCACCTTTTCAATCTCGTCAACCTCCTTCAACAGCTCAGTGTTGACGTAGTCCTTGTCGTCCATGTCGTCCGCCGCGCTGTCCAAAATGTCCTCTAGGCTGACTTCATCGGAGGCGGCCTGGCTCAGCAAGTCCTCTAGGCTGATCTCGTCCGACGCCCCGACCTCCTTCTTCTCCTCCTCCGCTCCGGCCTTCTTGACGGCGTCAAGCGGGAGAATCTTCAAAATGACCGTGCCTCCGACGAGCTTTTGGGAGCTCTTCTTCATGCCCTCCTTCGTCTCCAGCTGGTACTCTTTGCCCGCCATTTCGATATCAGACGGGTTCTTCAGAACCTTGGCAGGGATCAGCACTTGGCCCAAGAAGTCGCCCTTGCTGGTCATGTCCTCGTCCCAAACTTCCAACTCCACCTGCTTCAGCAAGCCATCGTCCTCGTCGTCAACCTCAATCAGGAACTCGTTGCCGGTCTCCCACTTCGGGTTGCAGTCCTCCTGAATCGTGGGCGTTCTGCCCACAACATCGTCGTCCCAGGAAACAATCACGAACGGATCGGATGCCCCCTCGCCGCCGAACATGGTCTTGTCGGCCTTGCTCAGCCCGACGGCAGCCTCCACGATCACCTTGACCTTCCTCTTGCTCATGCTCTCGAGGGCCGACGACGTTAGGTGCTTCTGGTCGCTCGTCAGGAGCAGCCTCTTGTTGCTGCGCCCCTGCAGCTCAAAGACCTTGACATCGCACGGAGCAAAGTGAGTCAGCTCATCGGCCGCGAGGACGTTGTAGTAGGTGGGGAGGTGAGGAGAGTGCTTCAAAGCGTCCCAAGGCAGCATCATGCTACCCAAAATTTCCTTTCCTCCGCTGACGCTCTCGTCGATCACCTCTACCAGCAGGCTGCACCCACGTCTATCCCTAGGCAGCTGTACCTCAAAGGTACTGGGACCGAGTTTGACCATCTTGCTCAAACCTCCCTCGGGCACTCGATACCTGACCCAGCCGATGGTCTTGCCGCACCAGCTCAAATTTACCTTAATTCTGCCGGTCAGGGCGTCGATGGGCCTTTGCGGGAACATCCAGCGCAGCTCATCCACGTCAAACCTCATCTTGGCGATGCACATGCTGTCGCCGACGTCCAGGGCGGGCTCAAATGACTTCTCGAACTGGACTTCCTCAACGCAAGCCATGAAGGCAATCTTGGATCCCAAGATCCTGTAGCTCTTGTTCGCTTGCCCGGTAACGGGCAAGGGAGCAAGGAGCGCGCTCTTGAACGTCTTGAGATTGTCGGTGTTTCTGCAGGTACTCTCAGTGGGAGACATGGCGAATTTGGTCCTGAGAACTTCCAGCTGTGATAAGGTGTTCCAGCCAATCACGCTCTCGCCGATGAACTTTCCAGTCCTCATCCTGCCACCGTCCGCCCCGCCACCGCCGCCCTTTCGCACGACAAGTTTGATGTCCGACAGTTCCTTCGCCTTGCTCTCCAAGGGCATTGGCAGAATGATGCTCTCTCCGGCGTTGGGCTGATGCTTGCTGACAAGTTTCTCCACCCCTTCAAACCTGCCGACCTTGCTGCCCCTCCAGAACAAGTCCGTGGCAAATTTGGTGCTAATATCGTCTCCAAAAGGGGCGGGGGGGGCGCTCATTCCGCTCATGGGAGTGCCCGGCATGCTGCTGGCCACGCTCTCAGTGTCACTTGCGCCGTCAAAAACGTTGGCAGCGCTGCCCTTGGGAGTGAAGCCCCCGCTCATTTTTCGACCCAAACTCATGGCGCCGGCGAACAAGCCCTCCCCAGCGTCAGCAAGGCCTCCAAGAAGTCCTCCCCGCTTCTTCTTTTCGCCCTCGTCGACGCCCAGCAGGGCCACTCTCAGCCGCTGCTTGGGCTTGGGCGGTCCAGGCTTGGGCACGCCCTTGACGTGGTACCTCGGCACGCCCTTCTCCCTTGCACCGTGGTCGTACATGATATCGTAAGTCTCCCTGCTGTTCTCCACGAGGAAGTTCCTCTTGTTGACCTGGAGGACAACGCCGGGCATCCACTTGGGCCTGCCCCTGTACCTAGCAAATATCTTCTCAGCAACCTCGAACACAATCAACTTCTCGTCGATGTCTTCCTCCTCGATGACCAGCTCGTTGTCAATTATATCGCGAGCCTTGTAAATGGTCGTTCTGAGACCAATAATTGGCTCGTGCTTCATGCGCTTCTTCAACATGTCAGGGGCATCGGCGTCTTCGTCCTCGCCCTTGGTGAAGCCGAGGGCAAGAGTTCCCTGCACCAGCTTGTTCTTGGCGGCGTTCCAGGTCATGACCTTCTCCAGGGGCAGCTCGACGCCCTTCTTCGGCGGCTTGTCGGCGTACTCGAGAAGGGTCTTTTGCGTGAAAGCGAGCCTGCCGAGGAACTCGCCCTTGCCGCTCATGTCCTTGTCCCAGACATCACAGTGCAGCTCAAGTTCGGCCAGATTCTCGTTGATTTCAACGGGGATGTGCAAAACCACTACCTCGTCGTCCCACTGGGGATCTTGCGTGTCGTTTATGGCCTTGGTTTTGTGCAAGAACTTGCCCGTCGACCACCTGACCTCCACAAAGGGATCAGAGCTCCCCCCCATGCCGAAGAGGGCAGTGTCCGCCTTGGCAAGGTTTCCAGCCTCCAATATGTGCATGGTGAGAGGTTTGGTCTCCACTGGCGGGCCGCTTTCCTCGCCTTCGCCCTCGCCCTCGCCTTCGGCGCCTTCCTCAGTCTCCTTCTCGTCTGCGGAATCAACCTCGACGACTTCCGCCTGGACGAACTCGCTACTCACGCTCGCCGTCAGGTGGCCCTGCACGAGCTTGCTCTTCTTGCTTCCAAGCTTCTCGACCAACCCGTACTCAGTCACCTCGCCGTCCCCAGCCGTGAGCTGCGCCACGCTGAAGCTCGTGCAGCCGAGGAAGTCACCGAGGCTTCCGAAGTCGGCGTCATACACCTCAAGGTTGTAGGCCCCGTCCTCGAGCTCAGCTTCTACCTTGATGGGCTCAAAGTCGAAAGTGCCCCAGTCAGGGTCCAGCGTCTTCTTAATGATGGGGCTCCTGCCGACCTCCTTGCCATTCCACTTCGCAACGACGCAGGGGTCGCTCTTGCCGAACATGTCCGCCTTGGCCAGTCCCCTCGCCTTCATGACACTTACGGTGACAACGAAGTGGTCCCTTTCGCCAGCAGCCTCGGTATCTTGAGCGGCCCTCTTGGCCTCGTCAAGCGCCTTTTGGCGGCTCTTCTTCTTCCTGTCCGGGCCGCCATCAAGGAGGTAGTCCCTCTTGAACAGCGGGGGATCGAAGAGGTCATCCGCCTTGAGCGTGACCCGGCCCAAGAAGTCGCCCTTGCTACTCCCGCCGGCGGCTTCCATCAAGCTGCCTACCATGGCACCAGCAACGCCTAGGTCGTCGTCGTAGACCTCACACCGGAGCTCCATGACGTCAATATTCTTGGGAATCGCAAACAGAAAGAGCTCCTTCGACCACTTGGGGTTCAGAGTATCGGAGATGGTCTTGGTCCTCGCCACTTCCTCCCCCTTCCAGTAGACGACGACGTAAGGGTCGCTGAGACCCATTCTGTCCGCCTTCGGAAGATTTCGCGCGTCAACGACCTGCAGCCCAACCACATCATAGGGGAGGCACAGGTCGTAATTGTCGAGAATGCTCAAGAAGCTCTGCTCCAGAGTGACGTGAGTGGTCAGGAAGATTTCTCCCTGAATTTCCACCGCCTCCTTCTCAACGCCAAGCCTGCCCTCAAGATTCCTCTGCATGACAGTCTTGTGGCTCATCTTCAAGACCTCGTCGCCGTAAAGGAAGATCTGACCGAGGAACTCGTCTTCGCCCACCGTGTCCTTGTCGTAGATGGCGATTCTGAGCTCAGGCGGTCCGTAAGTGAAGCCCTTCATGGGGACGGGGAACTCATCCCCATCGTTCCACTCCGGGTTCTGATTGTTGTTGATGACCTTACTGTCCCACACCCTCTCCCTATTGAAGAAGACGACGCAGTACGGGTCCGAAGAGCCTCCCATTCCGAGCAGAGCGGAGTCGGCCTTGGCGAGGCCAAGGGCCTTCTTAATTTTCACGTGCAGCCACTCCCTGGGCTTCCTTCCGTCAGCGTTGTCGTCATCAGGCCACCAGAGCCCGTTCTTGATGAGAGTCTTGTGCCTTTTCCTCGAAAAGTGAAGGCTGAGAGTTCCTTGCACCAGCTTCATCTCCTCCGGATCCTTGTCCTTCCTCTTCTGCAGGATATAATCCTTTTTGTGCTTTCCGAACTTGCCCTTGAGGAAGTCTCCTTCGAAAATGACCTCGCCCAAAAAGTCGCCCATGTTCCAGCCGATTTGCATCGCCTCCTTGTCGAACACTTCAATCTTGAGGTGATCGTAGTTACCGTGTCGGTACTTTCCGACGGGGAGGAAACAGCCCTGATCCTCCCACACGGGGTTAAGATCGTCCGAGATGCACTTGGTCCTGTAAACCTCGCGGTAGTTCCAAAGCACGCGGCAGTAGGGATCGCTGGCTCCGGTCGCATCGGCCTTGGCGAGGTCCATGGCGTCCATGATCCTGCAAACGATGGCGGATTCGTCGCTGGTGATTTCAGGCTTGCCCTTGTCGATCCACTCTTCGACCCTCTCAGTGGCGTCTAGCAGAACCAAACGGTACGTGATGGTTCCGCTCACCGTGCTGTACCTCGAATCAGCCTTGTTCCAGGTATCCTCGAGGTTCTGGAAGTCCTTCATTGCGTCCCCCATCTTGCCAAAGAATGATTTTCTCTTCGGCTCCTCCTCGATTTCCTTGGGCTCGGCGACTTCTTTGGGGTCATCCTTGGAGTCGTCCTTCGAGTCGGCAGGCGCTGCTGCGCCCTTGGAGTCCGCATCCTTTTCATCAGGAACAACTTTGGGTGTAGTAGGTGTGTGTGCGGGCCCGTTAGCTTTCGCCTCGGCAGACTGAGGGTTTGCACCAGGAACTTGTATTTCTTCTTCGTCGTCGTTCTTAAGCTCGGCGACATCCTTGGAGTCAGGAAGCTCGTCAACAGCAAGCGGAACGATTTTCTTCACCGGTGTTCTGAAGTCGGACTCAAAGTCGTCTTCATCATCACCCTCGACTAGAATAGCCTCAGGTTTGGTCCAGCCCCCTCCGACCTTCTCCTCGCCGTCAGTAGGCTCATTGAGCCACAAATTGGTCCTGTTGTCGTACCAGGCTTCGTAGTCGTTCACGAAGTGGTCCTTAGGGAGCAAGCTATGCGTCACTTCTTCGCCCTCATCTTGAGGCTGAAGCTCCGAGGAGCCCTTTAGAGTGACACCACCCAGGAATTCTCCGAGCTCCCTTCTGCCTCCCTTGCCCCTGTCCATGTCGTAGATTTCCAACTTCAGCTCTGGCTGGTACTTGCCTGGATTGCTGCGGGGAATATGCAAGGGGATAGAGAAGTACTCGTCCTCGAACCAGTCGGGGTTGTAAGTCCTTTCGACCTCGGCGGTTCTTCCAAGTTCCTTGCCCTCCCAGTTGATGATGACGAAGGGGTCTGACTTGCCGAACTTGTCCGCCTTCGATAGACCCTGCGCCCTCAGAATCTGCAGCTCATACCTCGGCACAGGAGGAGGTGCGTCGATGACGCAAGCGGTACAGCATATCTCCCCTCCGACCAATCTGCCGCCGCGCTCTCCCTCGGGAGGCTGCAGTTCAAAGTGCATCGCCTCGCCAACGAGGTCAATTACCTCATCTGGCTTGATGATGACCTGGCCCATGAAATCGGCATCTTTGGGAGGGTAAGGGCTGTCGGGATCGGGCTTCAGCAAGTCTTTGTCGTAGAGGTCGATGATGATGGGGCTCGCCCTCTTGCCCTTAAGGAAGCGGAAAGGAATGTCGAAGGTGGCCCTACGGAATATGGGGTCCATGCTCTCGTCGACGACTTCAGTAATTCCCACCGGGTCGCCTCCCTGCGAAACCATGCAGAAGGGGTCGCTCTTGCCCATGAAGTCGGCCTTCTTGAGCCCCCTGGCAGAAAGGATTTGGAACTTGAAGATGTAGTCAGGATACTTGACGGTGGCCAGCTTTTCGAAGTCGATGTCCGCCTTCGTGTAAAGCTTGCCATTTCCATTGTCGACACCGGACTTGGCAAATGGCGACGGAGCAGGCTTTTCCTTCTCCTTGTCTTCTTCTTCTTCTTCTTCTTCTTTTGCTTTCGATTCGGCGACTTCCTTGGCCTGCTTTGGTTCCACTTCTGACTTCTTCGGAGAGAGGTCGTCCTTCTTCTCCTCGGCAACCAAGTTGCCGTCGGCATCCAAGACGTGGACGTTGGCATCATTTCCATCACCCGCATCCTTCTCCTCGCCGTTCTCGAGCAGCGGCACACTGCCACTACCACTGCCGCTCTTCGGAACGCCCTTGTAAAGAATCGGGCACCTGATGAGCCAGTCCGGAACCCCTTCGAACTCCTTCATCCTCGGCGCCTTTTCGGGCCACTTGGGCGGGAACACACTGCCGGGCTTCATGAACATGAGCATGAGACCAACCTTTCCCTGCGCCATTCGCGGCCTGTTCACAATCTTCCTCGCGGCGTCTTCTGCCTTTTGGAAGATGGTCCGGCGCAGCGGGAACATCTGGAAGGGCACTCGCATCTTGTCCCTCTCGTCGTCCTTCGCGAAGGCCTGCCTGAATAGATCGACCCCTTCGATCGTGACCTGTCCCCTGCAGCTGGGGCCCGTCCAGATTTCGACGCTCAAATGGCAATCCTTCTCCTTGCCTTGCTCAATAGGCAGCAGGAACGGCTCCTCATACTGGAAGACGGGGTCGGTGATGAAGGCCTTGTCCCTCCCAGTCGCTCTGGCATGCGCTGCGAGTAGGGCGTAGTCAGTCCGGCCGGCCTCCTTTCCATTCCACCAGACACGAGCGTAGGCAAAGCCCTTCATCTCGAGGCCCCTGCAGTCGATGATTCTCAAGTACAGGAATTTTCTGTTCACGGGCAGCATCGGGACGTACCGCTGCTCGACGCTCCAGTCGGAGTTCCACTCGGGGAGGACGGGAGGGTCAAAATCCTCAGGCTGCGGGTCGATCCAGTCCGGAGCATCCTTTGGCACCCCGTCCTTGTCAATGCCCTCCTGCTCCATCAAGTACCTCTCTCGGTTCTCATTGGGCCTCCAGCTGAGGCACATGGGATCCTCAGTGAACATTTCCTCTCGCTCTTGTTTTTCGCGCTCCCTATCCCAGACGGCCTGCTTTCGCAGACTCTCCTCGAAATCGGTCTCGACACCTTCGTCGCCCTTCTTCTTGCGCTTCCCGTGACGGCTGTGCACCTCCCCACCGGGGCCCACGACGACGCCAGAGTTGGCCCCGACCTGCGCCAGCTTGTCGCTTAAGGACATTTCCTTCTTGCGGCCCTCCTTTCCCTGCATCTTGAGCCTCTGGTTGGCCCTCCTCTGGGCAAACTCCTTCTCAATCCGCGCCTCCTCGTCGGGATCCATCGCCTTCTCGCTTTCAAAGTGGGACGCGTCCAGCTTCTGGTGCTCCAGCAAGTGGTTCTTCGCCCTGGTGTACTCCTTCCTGTGGGCCAGGTAAAGGCTCCAAATGGTGCGGTCGTTCCTGCCCCGCTCGCTGGTCATGACTCTCTCGTAGCTCTTCTTCATGTGCTTCTTGGCGATTCTGTAACTGTGCTTGAGGGAGGCGGTCCTGGCCTCCTTCTGCGCCTCGGCGAGGCGCTTCATCTTGACCGCGTCGTGGTGTCCCTTCTTCCTAGCCAGCGCATCGCTGGGGTCGAAGGTAAGGACAATTTTGCCCTGCACCATGCGGTTGAATCTTGCTCCCTTGCCCGGCTTCTTCTGTAGCTCGAAGACTCCGCCCTTCCAGGTCGTCTTCGCGGGAAGTTCTATTCCATTCTTCAGGTCCTCCTTCAGTGGCGGCGCCAAAAGCTCCTTTCCCTCGAGGCTTACCATGCCGAGGAAATCGCCGGGACCAGTCATGTCCATATCGTAGCATTCAACGTCCAGAGTTGGGGTGCTTCCAACGTCACCGTACACGAGTTCAAACTTCTCCTCATCCCACACCGGCTCCATGGTGTCGTCGATCGCCTTGGTCCTGCCAACTTCCTTTCCGTCCCAGTAAATGATGCACATGGGGTCGCTCTTGCCGAAGGTGTCGGCCTTCGCAAGGTCCCAGGCCTCAGCGACGTGCAAGAGGAGCTTCGCTCCGCTGAGCAGCTCAGTGACCGTGTCGCCGCCAAACTTGCTCTGCTGACCCTTGACCCTCGCGACATCTCCATCCTCGTCCTCGTCGTTATAGACTACCGGCATCTCGACCTCCATCTCCTCCACCTCGATGCCCATGCCGATGGTGCCCTGGACAAACATGGCCTCCCTCGGGTCACTGCTGGTGACCCTCGGCTTGAGATCGAACGGATAGTAGAACATCGGTAGCCGCTTCAGTTCCTTTCCTGTCAGCGTGACCTGACCAAGGAACTTGTCGTTGGCGTCCTCCTCCTCGTCAAGCGACCTGACCTTGCCCTGGCTCCATATCTCCACTCGGAGCTCGAGGTCAAGCATGTATATTTTCTCCAGCTTTCCGGTCATCTTGAGGTAGTTGGGATCGAACGGAAGCGGCATGATGAACTGCTCCTCTCGCCAAACGGGGTTGAGAGTCTTGTGCTCCACCAGAGTCTTCGCAACCAGCTCGCCCCCCCAGTAAACTTTCACGTACGGGTTGGAGAATCCGAACGGCACGGCCCTCGCAACGTTGGTGGCGTCGTGGATGGTCAATTTGAGCTTGGGCTGGGGCGCGCGCAAAGTCTTGTTGACTTCGTTCGGGATCTCGCAGCTCTTGATCTGGATGCCGAGCTGTCCCTGCATCACTCGCATCACCCCGCTGGTGGCGTGCTCGACGCTGTGAAGCAGGGGGAAGTACAGCACCTCCTTGCTGGGGTTACCCTCTCGGTCGTTGGCCTGCCTAGGCTGCAAGAAGGGCTCGCACTGGTTCAGCTGGATGTAGCCGAGGCAAACGGGCTGCGGCTTGAGCCCAGAGTCCTCGCCCTTGTCGAACACGCCGTGGACGTGAATCTCTAGATCGAGCAGTCTCAGGTCCGCCACCGGAAGGAACAACTTCTTCATTCTGGTCCTGGGATCCCACACAATCTTTTCAGCCGTGCTGAGCCTGCTACTCATCGGCACCCGCCTGATCTCCCTCCCGACTTGACCCGTCTTCTTGCTCCTGTCGCCCCACAGGAGGACGCACTGGAGATCGATGACGTTATCAGGAAGGTCCACAGCGTCAATAACCGTCAACTCCGCCCTCGGCTGGGGGACCCTAGCAACCGCTGTCATGATGTCCTTCATCACGTGCTGCCCAACGACGCCAAGCCTGATCTTCCACTTTGGGACGCGCACCCTCCTTGCACAGACCTCCACCTGGATCTTGGCATCGTCGTCCAAAAGGGCCCTTCCTTGCTTGAGGACCTCCAGGGGAAAGTCCAGCTTGGTCTGCATAGGGCGGTAGAGCTGTCTGCGAGGAATGCTCATGGTGGCCAGCTTCGTCTTTTCGCTTGGCTCGTCGTTCGAGCTGGACTCGAGATCGTGGATTTCCACGTGCAAGCTGACCTCGGTATCGTCTTCGAGCAACCCCATGGGCATCCCGAGCTTTCCGCCCTTGTCGTTGCTGCCGCTAGAGCGAACGAAGTTTCGTTTCTTTCCGTCGCCATCCTGGTCTTCCGCTGCGGGCCAGTACTCTGGAACGGGAAGGGGGAAGAACTCCTCTCCCCAGAAGGGCACGTCACTCTTCGGATCGAAGATGCTGGCCTTCTTCTTGGTGATGAGGCCGTCGGGGCTAATCTCAAAGTCCACGAATCCACCATCATCGTTTTCGTCGTCGCTTTGTTGCTGCTGGACTTTCCCAACGTCCTTAATGCTGACAGGGTGGGAGTGGGAGTGGGAGTGGGAGTGAGAGTGGGAACCGCCACCATCAGAGTGATCGTGGAGGCACATATGGCCAACATCTCCAACACTCTCCTCGTCCGAGCTAAAAAATTCAAGACTATTTCCACCTTCATCCCCACTCTCGTCGGAAGTCGTCATGGCGTTCATAGCCTCCATCGCATGCTTCTCGCGCTTCTCCTGCTCCTCCACCATCTGCGCCTTTGCCGATGGAGGCAGGAAGTGCTCAGCGAAGACGTCAAAGGTAATGAACTTGGCATTGTCCTTGTCGAGCTCTTTGAACCATCTGTCGAACGCATCGTCAATTACAGCAGGCAGCTTCAAGAGATCTCGAACCTCGGCATTTTGCAGGACGCCGTTCACCACCTCAATCTTGTCAAGGTGGCCGTCGCCGTTGGTGTCTATGAGGTCAAAGGCCCTCTTGATTCCTGCGGCCAAGTCTACCGGGTTAAGCTTGATTTGCTTCGCCCTGCCGCACTCGCTGTTCTTCCAGAAAACGACCGCCGTGGGCTTCCACTCCTTGCCATTGTGAGGCCTCTTCGTTTGAATGCCCTGAATGGCGTCGATTTGAAATTCGACCCTGGGCACTAGCTGAGGAATGAGGGCCAAGACGTCGGCAACGATGTCGTTCGTCACCTCCTTCACGACTTGCCGCGCCTCGGTCCTAGCCGGAGGCTCGAACGAGAGCATCAGCTGGACAGTGCCAGTGACGTGCTTTGCCTTTTCTTCCTTGGGCATGTCGTCAGGGTAAGCGTAGCCGCCCTCGACGTTGTCGTAAACGTCCCACTCGGTGGTGCAGCCTATTCCCGACAGCAGATCCGCGTGCGTCATGGTGACGGATCCGAACAGATCCCTCCCCTTCTTGAGCTGAATTTCCAGCGGGGTCTTCTTTTGGAAGGCCGCCTTCCGCTCAGGAATGGGGAGGTAGAAGAGAGCGGTGTTGCCCCACGTCGGCGAGGGCTGCCCGTACATAGCGACGGGAGTGAAGCCCGAGCCCTGGCCGCCACTGCACCAATTGACATGGGCGCGGATGTCCTTCGTGAGGTCGAGGCAAGGCGGCGCGAGGTCGTCCGGCTCGATGCTGGCAGTCTGAGCCCGGAACATTGGGACAGACGACTTGGCTCTGTTGTAGAGGGAGGAGGCCAGGCCTCCCGGCGTCGACGCCTTGGCAGTGAGCGCGCGCCCTAGGCTATTTCTTATGGCTTCGCGATCTTCCTCGGTTGCAGGAGTGAGCCTGAGAGTCAGTTCACCCTGCACAAGGCCGTTCTGCTTCTTGCTCAGGTCCGGGTTTTTCACCAAGGGGAAAGTTTCACGTTCCTCGCTCGGGTTCTCGATCATCTTGGGAGCAATCGAAAACATGCCGAGGAACTCGTCGTCCCCAAGAGCGTCGTAGTCGAAGACGTGTAGCGTCACATCCTTGTACTGCTCGGGGGTGATTTTGAGTATTGTTCTGCTGTTGTGTTCAACGGGGTCCCATTCGGGGTTGACATCGTCGTAGATAACGCCAGTTTTGTGGACAGTCTTCTCCCCAACCTTCACAACGACGTACGGGTCACTAGCTCCTTTGCTAAAGAAACCCGAGTCGGCCATCCCGAGGTTGCTCGCGCTGCAAAGCTCGAGGAGGACCCCGAGCCCGTCGTCCTCCTCGTCCTCATCACCCTCCTCAATCACCTGCTCATCAACGTCATCAGCGATGAGACTGTCCAGGTCAAAACCAACGGACTGCTGTTGTGAGGTTCCCGCGTCCATGCCCAAGGCGGCCTCGATAGGCTGAGCGTCGACAGCGCCGCCCTTACCAACGACCTGGAGAGAGCCGTCCTTGGTGAGAAGGAACTTGGCGCCCTTGATCATCTTCGCCTTCTGTCGAAGCTTGTTGGCACGGGCCTTCTCAGCGACGTCGAGCACTACCGCCTTCTTGCTATTCTTAGACTTGAGGAAGGGGTGAAGGTCGGCCTCAACGAGCTGCGTGGAGGTGGCTCCTGTTTTCGACACATTCAGAGCGGAAACGAGGTCGGCAGGAGCGATACCTCCAACCTCAATCTCCTCCGGCTTTCCAGTGATGGAGGACAAGAGTCGGACAGACGTGACCTTCTTGACGGCGCGTTTGAAAGCTGCCTTGGCGTTGAACTTGGGCTTGGCCTTGCCCTCGGCCTTTCCCTTCTGCAACTGCATGAGGTAAACCTTGTTGGAGGAGGCCTTGACCTCGTCGTTGTACTCTGGGAAGAAAAAAATCCGGAACTCAACCCATGAAATTTCTCCGCTGTTGTCCGTGTCCATTTTGCGGTACATGTCCTCGAACTTGTCGCTCTCGGGATCGCTAACGTTGAGAAGGTCGCGGATGCTTTGCTCCCCCATCAGGGCGGTTAGGATCTCAGTCCTGGTGAGATCTCCGTCCCCGTTCTTGTCCATTAGGTCGAACCCGGCCTTGACCCTCGCGTACTTGGCGTCAATGCCCGAGTCGGACGAGGGTAGGAAGAAGTGCTGAAATTCCTCGAAGGAGACCGCATCGTTTTTGTCCCTGTCGAGCCTGTCAAAAACCTCGTCGAATTCGGGGGTAAAAACTGGGGGAAGCTGAAGCAAGTCACGGACGTCGACGTTGGAGAGGGCGGCCATAATGACCTCCTTTCTCGAAAGGGTGCCGTCGCCATTGTCGTCGCACGCAATGAAGGCCTTCTCGACACGCGTTAGTAGCTGCTCGGAGACTTCTTCGTATAGCCGCTGGACTGTCGTGACGCTTTCGTGCTGCTTGACTTTGGTCTCGAGCAGCTTCTTCTCCACGGCCGCCTCCCGCTTCTTCCTCATGTCGTTGACGTCGCGACCCATCCTGCCGACAATGTTCGCCACGCCCATGAGCTTCTTCTTGGTGGTGGAAGTGATGGGCTTCGCATCCCTCTTGATGGTCGCTTTGACGAGCTGGAGCTTGAGGGTGAAGGGAGGCAAGGCTCGGCCATCCCAGTCCGCAAAGTGAGGGTCGTCGTCGATACCCCTGTACAGGTCCGGAGGGCCCTTGGTCAAGGGCAGGGGAATGACGCTACCCGGCCCACGGTGCAGCACAACGACGCCTTGCTCTGGCGGAGGCAGGTTGACCTTGAGGGGCATTCTGGCGGCTCGGGCTGAAAGGGTGACAGTACCCTGGACGAGCTTTTGAGTTTCCGGATTGAGCTTGAGCTTGAGCTCTTGGTTGATTAAAGGGTGGCGCGCAGGGCGGCGAGACCAAGATATGGCCCTAAGCAGTTCTGCCGCATCGAGCGACATCTGCCCGAGGAAGCCCTTGTGGATGTTCCATAGTTCATCGTGCTTCCTGACGATGGCAGGCACGTCACAGACGCCGACGGCGAGACGCGTGGCCAGCCTTCTGCACGTGCGCAATCTGTGTAAAATTCTTCTCGCCACTAGACACCGGTAGCAGTTGGCAATCCGTGTGACGGAGTAGTTCTCCAAAGCGATTCGACGCGCCTCGGCCTCCCTGCGTTCCTTCACTCTTCGCAGGATCTCCTCTCTCGCCTTCTTGAACTGAATTCTAGTTCGCCACGCGCGTTGCATGAGGCAGGCGGAGCGTGTTTCGGTGATAAGGAGGACCTGCCTCTGCCCCATTTCCGGCGCGATGGCGCGCTGGTTCGACGGAAAGGGGGCGAGGAAGGGCAGGACCCACTTGAGGATTCCTGAGCAGTCCAACTTGGCCTTCATCTCGGCGTACACGCGGTCGTGCATGGTCCTGGGCGACTCCCAGATTGATGACTCCGACTCCGCATTAGAGTCTTCGTCTTCTGATTCTGAGGAGTTCGAAGGAGTGTAAATTGTGCCCAGCTTGGAGCGCTTCGGAGAGGATTTTTGCTTTTCAGCCTTGGCCTTCTCGATTTCTAAATGGAGCGCAGTCGGCGGCGGAGCGGAGCTGGTGGCGGAGGCGTCGGCATTGGCGCCTTCCTTTTTGTCAGCGGAAGGAGTGGTGGTGGTGTCAGCGGCGTCGGGATCCTCTCCGCGCGCCTTGGCAACCTCCTTGTTGATAATTTCAATGTGGGCCAGCTCCCTCTTCTTTGCGGCGGCCACCCTGGTCACTTCCGAGATGTCGTTAAAATCGTCAATGTACTCAGTCGCGTAGAGATCCTTCATACGCTTCTTGGCGGCCGCAACCTCAATTTCGTGCTCGCGGGCGATGGCCAATGCTTTCTGCAGCTTGACGGCGTCAGGAACGGCGCAGTCAAGAGCGACCATGTACCTCCTGTTGGTCTGAACCTGATCCTCGATCCAACGCTGGATTTCGAAGGCGGCCAAGCCGACTTTCCGCGCGCTGGCATATCTCCACCACTTCTGCATGATAATCACTCCGCGCTCCTGCCGCTCCTCGACGTCCTTCCATATCTTGAGCATCTTGCACTTGATCCTGTACCGTTTGCAAATTCGGTGGATCTTCTTCGCGGACGCCTCTTCGACAGCGACCCTTTCAAAGGTTTTGAGCTTGTGTCGTTTCATCAGCCCTTTCTGGTCCCCAAGGTAAACGCTGTGGGAGGAAGAAGAAGGTGTGATTTCAGGTTAGAGGATGCTTTGTGCATGTGGGGCGTCTGTCATCTTTCTCTCTCACCTCGCTCCCAAAAGGGACATTCGCATCTGTCCGGAGCCCGCAGGGTCGAAATAACATATATACTTGGGAGAGAGAGTGGGGTAAACTTCGCAGGCGCCGTGATCGGCAATGATCCGGCCCGCATAGTTCCTATAATATGACTGTATGCATTTCGCACACGATATGAGTCTCCACCAAGAGGGAGGCGGGCTGTATCTAACCTCGCCGGTGAATCTGTTGGTGTACATTGACCCCTTTCCGAACCGCCTGTCCACCTCTTCCTTCCAAACCTGGATGCGGAGGAAGGGTTCGACGGCCCGGATCTTTCGCTGGGCCTCCAGCAGTTTATCATTTTGTATCAAAAGGTTGTTGCGCCTCCGGCGCATGATTCCGTCAAGGGTCTTCTTCTGCGTTTCGTTCTTGCACTTCTCGCCTTGCTTTTCAAGCTGCGCCATCGCATCCGTTTCGGTCTGAATGGCGGCCTGTGTTACGCGCGTGGTGGGGTTGTGGGTGGGTTTGGGCGTCTTGGGTTAGGAGGGTGGAGAAAGAGAGGAGAAAGAGAGGTGGGTGGGGAGAAGAACTTCTGCTCTCACCTTCGCAGCGAGCTCGTCGTGTCTGAATTCAGTTCGCTGCTTGTCGTATTTGCCCTTCTCTTGCTTGCTGACGAAGAACTGCAAGTCCCAAACGTTTCCGAGGAGGTTGCGCCTGTTAGTCTTGGGGTCGATCTGCCAGGGTTCCTTCCTAGCGTTCAAGAGCTCGATGGCCTGGACCAGACTGCGCTCGCACAAAAATTGGCCAGTGTACTCGAAATAGCATATCGCCTTTTGCGACGGGTCCATGGCGCAGTAGCCGGACTCGACCAGCATCTGCCGGAGCTTCCCCTGCTGTTGCCCGCGGTATCGTCTGAAGCCGCGTGATATCGGTCGCTGGGCGTCCCAACGCCTGCGCTCCTGAACGTAGAACTCCAGTTTGCTCCTGACGTTGTACATCCTTCCGATGCTCTGAATGAGCGTCGCCATAAAATTGCCCTTTATTCTAATAAGCTCGTGCCTGAATCTACATCGGCCGAGGTACCCCAAGACGCAAGTATTAATCTTGGTGGCACTGTCGTGTCTGAGCTTTTCGGCCGCGGCGGCCCGAGCCTTGGCCCTGCCTATGCGGCCTTGCCAAAGGGCTTGTAGCTTGGTGGCCGCGTTCGCCCTGATCATTCGCATTCTCTTCTTCTCGTAGTAGTAATGTATCCTTCCGAGGAAACCTCTGACGAGGCGCTGGCAGTGTATGCCGAGGTAGGTCTGTTTGCCGACGTAGATCTTCCACTCGTTCGCGACGCGGCGCCCCACTTGACCGCGGCGGCGGCTCTGAATGGTCGTGGCGGCCATATTTTGGAGCTGGCGGACTTGCATGGCGCGGTCCAACGCAACGGGACCTTTCATCCACGCTTCGTGGCTCCTCCAGCAGTTCTGTATCTTGATGGCGGCGTCGTCCTTGATCTTGAGCTCTTGGGCGATCTCCTTGAGCTCTCCGAATTTCTCAAGGACGTCCGTCGAGTTCTGGAAGAGGTCCCTCCCCTTCTTTCCCCTCCAGGAGCGCTGGACCTTCTTGGCCGCCCTCCACTCCGCCGCCTTGGTCTTCTGCTTCCTCCTCCTATTCCTGGCGAGGATCATCCTGAGGCGCGTCTGGACCTTGATGAGGGCCCTCATATTCTTGCGCTTCTGCTCCAGCTTCTTGACGCGCAGGCGGGCCTGGTAACCCATCCACAGCCTGCTGACGCCCTTCCCGATGATCGGGCCGTTCATAGCCATGGCCAGTAACCTGGCTTGTTCTCTTTCGTGCTCCCTCATTCGCTGGACTCTCTTCTTGGCAATGTACTGGCGGCCTACTTTCTGGAGTTCAATGCACCCAGCGTATCTCTACGATTGGGGGTGGGGGACACATTAGGGTTTAGTTAGTTATTATTTTTGAAAATCGACGTATTGAATGAGAAGAGGTTTGTGCGTTTCTCACCTCCAACTCCCTATCTTGGAGCACGTAGTCGCTCCACCTCGGCCACGCCTGCCTCAGCTTCGCCTTAAAATATATCTTGAGCATCCTCTCAATTTTCTGCCTCTGGTGCTCCCTCTCGTACCCGTCCTTAATTTCATCCATTTGTTCCTGAACTTCCTTGAAATCAAAGCTGTCCGGCAACTCAAAGACCTCCCTCAAAACGTAAACAAGGTTGACACCTTCCAAGTCATCCTCCGCAATAAGTCTATTGACCAACCCCCTACATTCATGTTCGTTCTTTTTCAGTATAATCCTCTGCTTCTCCTTCTCCTTCCCAGAATCCCAAGTCGTACCAAAGTAACTCTGCGACACTAAACCTTCATGATAAAGCTGAAACACCCCAGCTATCGGTCTATCACCAACCTTAGACCCATCCTCGACCATCAATGACTCCGCTTTAGGCGGGATTTTAGAGGATGTGAAAGGTATCATAGGATTACTTTCTATAGGGTAAGTTTTTAAACTTCCCATGTAAGAGTCAGGTACGTTAGAGTCGGTTGTTGGGAAACGGTTTGAACCTATTAGCTTTGCAGAGCCGGGGGAGGGGAGGGTTGAGGAGAGGTTGGGGGCGTAGGAGGAGGGGCCGGGGGTGGAGGAGGAGGAGGGAGGGCCGGAGGGGAGACGACCGCGGAGGGAAGGCCCGGGGAGGAGAGACGGAGGAGGGATTTTGGCGGGGAGGGAGGGGTCAGCGTCTGAGGAGGGGGGGAGGGACGGCAGGCGTCTGGAAGAGCGTTTGTTGTTGTTAGTAGTTTTTTTGTTTTGCTTTTCGTTTTTCTCCTCCCCGTTTTGTTCATGTTTCCCTGCGCGCGTCCTCACCTCGGTCCCGTCTTAACGACTTCCCCCTCCAAAAATTTCTTCTTAGCCTTCTCGCTCCTATACCTCCTTATATCCTCCAAGAACGCAAACTGCCCTCTCGGGTTGACGAGATGCTCCGCTACTTCTCTTTTGGTTAATGTTGAGAGAGGTGATAAATTATTTTTAGAACGAGGGTTTTGAGCAGTGGTGGCGGTCTGCGTAACGTTTGAGGGGGAAGGGTTTACGATGACATCGGTACGCATTAAGCTTGACCCCGTTTTCTTCATGTAACTTGGGACGTTCGCGTCGTCAGGTGGTAGGAGAGGGGGAGAGGAGGGAAGGGAGGGAGTTGGAAGAGGCCTAGACTCATTATTTATCCGTGCGGGCGGAGTTTGTGAAGTTAATCGTGACACGTGGGAGGAAAGGGGGTGAGCCTTCGCAGCGGGGCGCGACGAAGAGGCTCGTTTTTTCTTTCCCATTATTGTATTAGGGCTTTTTTTGTTTTGACCTGCTCTGAACCTGCTCCTTCACAACTGCTGGGAAAAGGAAAGCCATGTCGTTCGATCTTATTCAAAAAGTAACCGGAAATAATGTATGCGTAGACTGTGATAATAAGGTGCGTCCTTTACCCTCTGCGTGTTACGCTATATTTGCAGATAAAAAGAGACTTTCTTTGCTCGATGTGAATAATTAGATGGGAAGCCGCATATTCATCCTCCTCCCCTCACTTCACGACTGTTGTCGACTGTTGTCACACGAAGCTGAACCTCACACTCACAACTCGTCACTAAATCTGTTATCATCGTCATCAGAATCCCGACTGGGCGTCAATAAACCTCGGCGTTTTAATGTGCCTAGAATGCTCAGGCAGTCACAGACATATCGGAGTGCATATATCACAGGTTAGGAGTCTTAAGCTAGACACGGAGTGTTGGCAGGGGGAGATGCTTGATTTTATGTGTAGTGTTGGTAACGCAGGTGAGACTGGACGGTGGCAGAGGAGTGAGGTTATGAGAGTAAGGTAGAAGCAGCGGTAGCTAGCAGCAGTATAAGCAGCTGAATAGACGAATAGCGACGACGAATAGACGAATAGACGAGTATCAGTCAGCACAATATTAGTAAAATACATATCAGTATTTTTATGGTATCAGTTTCCACTAACCCTTCCTCAACCCTTCTTTCTCAATCCCTTCAACAACCCTTCCTCAAATCACTTCACTTCAAATCACTTCTAGCGTTCAACCGTAGCTGGGAGAAAGACTGCCCCCCCTGGATAATCCACCCCGAAGAATACCCTTACCTCCCCTTCGTCCGCGAGCACTACATAAACCAGAAGTACACCTACCGTCTCTTCCTCCGCAAAGAACTCGGCGACCAAGTCTCAACGTCCTTCACCGACGATGTGCACAGGGGGTTGGAGAGCGGGATGGTTATGAAGAAGAGCGCGGAGAACTTTATTAGCCCGTGGCAGCAGAGGTATTTGAAGTTTCATGTTAAGGAGGGGGAGCCTGTTTTGGCTTATTATAAGGAGGCAGGTGAGATGTTCTAACAGCCCCCCCCTCTTTCCACCCCCCTTTTCTCAACCCACCATCTTTTACTTACCCCCCCAACCCCCTCCCCCAACCCAGCTCTGGTCTCCGCGAAGGGCGAGATAACTCTAAAAGATTCAATCGCCGGCCTCCTCGACCCTTCCAACGCCGACAAAGACCACCCCCACCAGTTCGAGATAAAAACGTCCTCCGAGAGCGAGCACTCCGGCCGCGTCTTCCTTTTCTCGGTGGGGAGCAATAAGGAGGCGATGGAGTGGGTGCAGAGTATTAGGAGACATAGCGGGCAGGTTTCGAAGAGGAGTGGGAAGAATGAGGCGACGCCTATCATGTCGGGGATGGAGCTGGAGAGGCTTAATTTGAAGAGGGGGCTCGCGCAGAAGCTGGAGGAGGAGGTGAGGTTGGAGAGAAAGGAGAGAGATAAAAGGGAAGCATCTCTAACGACGCAATGCAATATTCAACCCGAAACAATGCAGGGGGTGGAGGTCGCGTTCGAGGGGGGTATTCTGCAGAGGGAGGCGTACAGCTTTGGTCGGTGGATGCAGAGGTTCGCAATGATCGTGGACGGGGTTTTCTATATCCTCATGGAGCAGGGGGGGGCGGTGGTGAGCGCCCTGCCCTTGAAGGGAGGGAACGTGGACAAATACCCCGTCAATGTAGACCGGGAGGACGGGATCAAGGCGGGGCAGTTCGGAGTCCTGTGCGCTCTGGCGCACTTGAGTTTAGACGCGGGATCGGAGGCGAACAAGGTGAGCGAGAGCAAGGAAGCGAAGCGACGAGGTGGCTGCAGTATCTAACTCAATCTTCATGCTCGCTTCGCCCGCTGCTCCTCTCTACGCTCGTTAGAACGCTTGGTTGGAGGCTCTGAAGGGATCCATACAAACCATAACCATTGGCCGTTAGTTAAAAACAAAGAGAGGGAGAGTTCGAGGAGGGGACGACAAAAGGACGTCACACAAGTGTGGAAGTAGAAAATGATATTTGCTTCTGTTCAAAAGCGGGGGTACACCTATGTATGTTTCTAATTTCCCCCCCAACCTTAGCCTAGCCTCCGAGGGAAGGCCTCCTGCCCACGCTCCAGTTGTCCTTCAGGGGGTGGTCCAGGCACACGAGCGGATCTTTGCTAGTTCCTATGAGCTCGGGCTGCGTGTGGACGGCCTCGTGGACGTACACCTGTTTGACCTTGTCGCACAGGTGGCGGAGAAGAGCCCACGTCTTCACTCCGAGGTCGAGCAGCATGCCCTTCCTGGTGTCGCCGGAGCTGGTGCTGGGGCGAGTCACGCCTTGAGAGGCGTCCTTGCTCGGGGTATGGGCAGCCCCTTCATCACCGCCGTCGCTGCCCTCCGGAGGGGTCACGCCGACGCCGCCGCCTCCTCCGCCACTGATCATCTCGTCGAGCTTCTTCACCAACTCCTCAAAGTACTCGAGCTCCGCCGTAGCTTCCTCGACTTCCTTGACCTCATCATCGCCCTCCTCGTGATCCTTGAGCTCCTCCATGAGAAACTTCATGGGGCGCTTGAAGCCGGCCCAGGCGGTGAGCAGCTGCCGTCCGAGCTGCTCGCCATCAGTGGCCGGGAGCTTGTCAAGGGGCAGCGGTAAGTTAATGTCGCCCATCATGTGTTTGTGGACGCTCCTCGACACCGCCTCGGCCGGGCGTAGCCTTTCCGTCCGCGTGACCTCGAGGACTTCCTGGTACATCTTCGTGTCGGTGAATAGCTCCTGTCGGTGCGCGTGGTGATCATCGGTGCCCTCTTCCTTTTCGCCGGCGGGAACGACGATTCGGCTGTCCCGCTTAATCATCTGCTGCCGCATGGACACCCTCCTGGGCGGCTTCCCCTCCTCCTGCACGACGACTTCCCCCCCGTCGTCTTCCTCCTTAGAACCGACGCACACCTCCACGCTCTTGGATCGCAACTTGGTCATGGAAGAAAACGCGTGACGAGACTCTTCCCTGTGCTTTACTTCGTCGCCGTGACCGTAGGCTATTCCTTTTCTCCTACTCTTGATGCCGGCCCAGTGGCAGAGGACAATCCACGACCACTCGTCAACGTCCACGAGCCTCTCTCCGCCGGTGGCCAAGTCCTCGATCTGGTGCAAGAGTTTCATGTAGCTCTTCTTGCCGTCCGCGTCGTCGCCACGGTCGTAAATGGCCTGAAAGAGTTGCTTGGTGCACTGCGTGACGACGACAGAGGGCACCAGCCACTTGTGCATCCCCCTCGCGTCCTTCTGAGTGGTCGGGAAGAGGAGGAAAAATTTCGACGGGTTGTAGGCGTTGTTGAGCTTCTTCGCCTGCGCCTTAGCGACCTTGTCGTGCACGCTGTGCACCATCAGGATCGAGCGGAGGTAAAAGTGCATGGCCTCGACATCCGTGCCGAAGTCCTCGCACATCGCTCGGTCGGTGGCGCTGCCACGGAGGGAACAGTTGGTGAAGGCCGCAAAGAGGCGGCAGCGCGGTACGCGCTGGGCGACGTTCCTCACATTCAAATAGAGATCGTGAAGGTCTCGCTCGGCCAGCGAAACACAACCCCAGCGACACAAGAAGAACCTGTACACGACGGTTGCAAGGGAGGGCGGATTCTGGCACATCTTCGAGGAGTGGTGCATGACGTGGATGTACGTGCTGAAGAGCTCTGCCACCATGCCCTGTGTCCACCCGATCGTCCTGTTTACGCGCCTAGTCCTGACCATCCCCTCGCCGCGGATGTAGCCGGTGCGCATCAACTTTCGCAGAGACAGCGGAGGGCCGACCTCCTTGTCCATTTTACGATGCCAGCAGCGCTGCAGGCGGACGCAAGCGGTGCCCTCCATGATGAGCTTGAGGGCCTGGATGCGCCTGTTCGGGCGGAAGTCCATGATAATCTCGCGGAGGTAGTCGAGCTCGTTCTGACTCTGAGCCATGACCTTCCTCTGGTCGAGAATCTTGATGACCTCGTTGCCGATAGTCTTGTAAGTCGAGTGGTCGTTGGGGTCAAGGAGCTTGTTGACGAGCTCCTTTCCGCCGAGCTTCTCAATGACGTTGACCGACTGGTCCACAGACAAGGAGCGTTTCGACTTGGAGACGTCGAATTCTTCGCCGTGGCCCTTGAGGATGAACCCGTCGCCCTTCTCGTGCCTGACGAAGCGGAGGTGGAGCAGGAAAGAAAGCAGGCGGCGGTACGCAGCAAAGGGCCTCATGACCTTGTTCCCGCCGCCGGCAACGGCAAACTCGTCAAAGAGGCCCGAACTGATTTCGCCCAAAAGAGCGTCAACCTAATGAGATGATAGAAAGGGTCGAGGGGTAGGGTTAGCTTTCTTTTTGTGCACAAATGTATGTTATTGTTGTATTGGGGTTTGAGCAGCTTGACTTTCTCACCTTCGCCTGGGCACGCTCCGGGAGGCCCTCCTTGATTTCGGCAACAGTCGGGTGGAGCTGCTCACTGTGCATATGAATGAGCGATCTGAGCCTCTGCGCGACGTCGTCGTCGAGCTGGTTCGTCTGCTCAGCCCCGAGGAACATCGGGACCATCAAGGACTTCGAAAACAGCTGTCGGTTTTCGGCAGCCTGCAGGAAGGCCGAGAAGTTTATTCCGGGGGGTGGCGGCTTGTGGTGTTTGGTGGGGGGGAAGATGACGTTGTAGCTCTCCCTGAAAATCGCAGCGGCCTCGGAGGTGGAGATGTACGGGTAGACGGTGCGAGCGATGGCGAGGAATTGAGGGAGGTCAATGTACTTTTCCTCGTCGGCGTGGGCGGCCATGGCAATGGAGCCCGACTCGTCGCCTCCGTGGGGCACGTCAGAGGTGAGGGCGCCGGTATTGGCGGTCTCGAACATGAGCCTCACGGCGGCACGGCGGTGGGCGGCTTCCTTCTCGTAGACGTCCATCATGTGCCTCAGCCACAGGAAGAAGTTGACGCACTTGGGCTTGAGGTGCTCGGCCACTTCGACCTCCTTCTTCTTCGCCTCGCCGATGGAGTCAAGGCTACTTTCGTCGGTTATGATGGAGGCCTCCTCGAGGTTCTCGAACTGCGGAACGCAGTAGCTTTCGGCGTCTTCCGGGGCGACCCTGTCGGTGGTGTCCACGCTCAGGTCTCTCGTGGTTTCGATGGCACCCTGGATGATCTCCGGGGTGGACGCCGCGAGGCAGATTTCGCAGGCCTTCTCGGCAACGTGGAGGGGGACCCAAATGACCTGGGCGCCTCCGCAGCCGTAGAAGTCTCCGTCGCAGTCCTCGGTGGGGGAGGAGAGCAGCAAGTTCTCCGCGAAGACCTGCTCCTGGAGCCTCGTGAAGCTGGTGCAGTAGCCCCCGATGCCGTGCTGGCAGATTCCAAACTGCTTGCGGAGCAGCTCGCCCCTGATTCCCTCCACGCACTGCATGCAAAAGAGGAAGAACGTGATGTAGTCCTCGCCCTTGGCCTCGTCGAGGAAGGTGAAGAAGAGGTGGGCCTCAGCATCGTCGACGCTCAGGTGCTTCACTCCGTAGTAGAGGCCCCACCTGTCCGCGTTGGCGCGAGAGTAAATATCCTTGAGCTATCGATGAGTTAGAAAAAGCTGCGTGCGGTGTGTTTGCAAGTGGCGCAGCTTCTCACCTCCTCCTCGTCGGAAATCTTTTTGATGAAACCGGAGTCGGGCTCGAACCACGAGTAGACGAGCTCCGGGAACCTGGTCTTGCTCTCCTCCCTGTTGCTGAGGCTACTGTCGTCCATCGTCTTGGAGTGGAGAATGGCGCGCATGCACCTCCTCACCCAGAAGAGGTTGCGGGGAGGTCTGTTTCCGGCCCCAATGTTGGGCAACATGAGGCGGTAACTGTGGCAGAGCAAGCGGTGGTTGGGCTTGGCCCGATCGAACTCCTCCGCGACGTTTTCAATGTCGCCCATGGGCTGTTTCCAGATGACTTCCCCCTGCGAAAGCGAGCCGAGCGAGGAGCGAAGCGACAAGTTAGTTCAGATGAATGTGTGAGTGTGTAGTGACGGTAGTCTCTCTCACCTTCTCCGTGATCCTCGCCATGTACATCGTCGACTTCACGCCCACGCCGCCAGTGCCACCGTTGGCGGCGGTGTTGTCCTCCTCGTCAGAAGTGTCGTCGTTGGCCTCGAGCTTGGCCTTGAGCTTCTCGACCTCGACCCTCCGCTGGTACTCCTCCTCGGTAAGGGACTCAATCTCGGCGTCCTTCTTGGCCAACTGCGCGGCCTGCTCCTCGACCTGCGCCTTGAGCTGTTCAATCTCCTTGTTAGCGAGCGCCGTTTTGATCCTCTCCCTCAGCAGCTCGTCCTTCGCCGTCTTGATCTCCTTGTTCTTCTCGGTCAGGTTCCTGACCTCCTTATTCTGGCGAGGCGAGCCGAGGAGCAAAGCGCGAGGAAGTGTATGCAATGTTAGTAGTTGAGAATAACAAAAAAATTGACGTATTTTCAGCTCCTCACCTGGCTCACGACCGTGCTGTTCAGGTCGTTCATTGTGATGTTGATCTTATCGTTCTGCATGTCCTTGAAGATGCCGTTGAGGGTCTTGAGGGTGTTGCTGATTCGCTCCACCTCCTTCGTGGCATTCGAGCGGACCTTGACAGTCTCCTGGTACTCCACGTCGGCCAGCTTCTGGATGGCCGCTATTCTGCCGTCGGCCTCCTCCCTCAGCTTGATCTCGTGCTCCAGCCAAAGACCCTCGGCCTCCTCGAGCCTCCTCCAGCACCTGATCAGCCCCGCGATGACGCTGTCGAGCTGCCACAGCGCGTCCGAGTGGAGCCTGGAGGCCGCCTGGAACGAGTTGGCATAGCGCTGCCGTAAATCGCGGAGCAGCCTGCCGTGCTCCATGCAGGCGGTGCCGACCTGACTAGCCAAGTTGTCGCATATAAGGTCACACCACTTGTGCTCGTAGATGGACTTGGCCAGTATCTCCCTCGAGTGGGCAGTCTTTTGGGAGGTCAGCGAGCAGCACGAAGTGAGGAAGGCCGAGAGCGTGGGGGGGATGAGGGTGGTGGGGGGAGCGCTCGAGTTCTTCCGGAATGTCAGGTTGGCTGATTTGGGCCGGATGGAGGCCTTGCTTGAGGAGACGGAGGCGGAGGGGTCGAACTTATCCAGACTCTCGTCGTCCCCGTCTGAATCAGCCGCGGGCAAGGCGTCCTCTTCCGTGGGAGGCATCAGGGAGTCGGTCAGCCCCAGACTCCCCAGACTCTCCTGCTTCTCGGGCTCCGGGACGATTCCCTCCTCTGTCAGTTCCCTCCGCTTCCTCTCCTCGTCCCTTTCCCTAGAGTCGTAAATCTTTCCCGCCTCCACCGCCGCCCACATGGCCATCCTGACCTTGAACTCGCGATCGACAGCGCCCTCTATGCCGTTCAGGTCCGACTCCAGCGGGTTCGTGGGGTTGATGGTAGTCTCGGAGGAGAGGACCGACATCGCCCTCACCCACTCGGCCTCCAACTCACTGATCTGCTGTCGCATGGTGGGGAACTCGGAGGACCTTTGCGTTCTCGCGAGGAACTGGAAGTTGCCCCCGGGTCTCTTGACGGCCGAGTTCATTAGGTCGTCTACCTCAGCCTTGGACAGAGCGGCGTCAGGGTGCAGGGTTGTGGGAGGAGGGGTAGTTCGCTTCATAGGGTTCTCAGTTTGAGCTGCGGTGTACTTGTACGTGTCGGGGGGCTCCCCTGTGCTGGCTACTAGGGACGCGAATGCCGTTTTTCTTTGTGTCGAGTTGCTGTGGTCGAGGTTTAGGGTTAGCGTTAGCGTTAGTGGTTGTGTTTGTGGGGGGGGAGCTTTTAGCGAAGCACAGCTCACCTGATTTCGCTGGTCAAGTCGAAATTCGGGACGTAACCGGTCTCAAATTCAGACGCTGGCGTCTGCGGAGCATTGAACCTGGAGTTGATGGCGTGGAGGTCGAAGTCGAAGCTGCCGTAGGAGTTGAGCTTCTTGGACTCAAGGCTCTCCCTGGACATGCTCGATGTGAAGACCTTCTTGGTAGCGCCGCTTTTGAGGTTCAGCCTGCGCGCGTTGACGCCAGTGGTCGTGCTGGGCCTGGCGGAAGCCTTACTCGGTCCCTTGTTACTGTTGCCCAGCTTTTTCCTCGTCTTTGAGGCCGCTGTTGACGTCCTGCTGTTCAGTCTTTGAGACGAAGCAGTACTTGCCATTCTAGAGAAGTTTAATGACGGCTGAACGCTAAAATTGAAGTCATGGGAGTTGGACAGCTGCGATGAGGTGTGAGTCTGCGACTTGTTGTTGGGCGGGGACGTCGGCATCGTGCGTGCCCTTGTGTGTAGGAGGGCTTGGTTTGGTTTGAGGTTTGGCTAAATCGTTGTATTTTGGGAGTCCTCTGGAAGCAGATCAGGTTATAGAACCTTTTAGTAAGAGTAATTGTTTCTCGTTGTTGATTGATATTCAAGTAGTCCGACTGAGCGATATCTTAAAGTAAATCTTCCTTTGCGAATCAACAACAGTTTTATACAAGAAGACTGTTTGCTTTAGTCGACAAGGACAAGGTTGCCAAGAGCAAGAAGAAACAGCTCAAGGAAGGCGCTGTGACCTGTTTTGATCGTTCATAGGTAGGGATAAAGGTTTAGAAGAAGGTGCCGGGACCGGTTATTGTGAGGATGCCGTTCCCCCGTCCTCCTGCTTCAGCCCAACCTAGGAAGATCACCCTGGCAGTCTCTAGCGAGATGCTGGCTCATTTCTCCTTTCCGTACTCGCCCACTAATAAGCCCGTCGAAGGGAGCGGCGGCAGACGCGAGGAAGGGGACGGGAATTCGGGGCAGGAGTGCGTCCTCTTCAGCGGGAGCAACAGGTGGGGGGGGAATTCCGGGAGGAGTAGTAGAAGTGGTGTGAAGAAACGTGATGAGAATGGCGATGAAGACGATGTCGACGATGACGACTTTAGTTTGGCCTCGGCGTGCAGCGGGCACACGAAGGGCAGCAAGGGGAAGAGCAAGAGCAAGAGCAAGAGCAGGGGTAAGGAGTCGAAGAAAAAGTCTAGCCGCGGAGGAGACGACGAGGGCTACTCTGTGAAGCTACTCTACTCGACGTTGGTGTCACTTCTGTCATCGAACAGGGAGAAGGTGAGGACTAACTATATTGTGGACGATTGTGTGCGCGTGGTGTGTTGCATTTCTAACACGAATTTTCGACATGGATTTTTCTTGTGTGCAGCTCAAAAATATCTTCAATACATTGTCGTACTCTCGAAAATGCTCCCTTATCGACCTGAACTTGTCCATCATATCCGACTACGAGAAGCAGGGAGACAAGGAGCTCGGCGGAGGAGGGAGGGACGGCATGGAGGGACTGATTGAGGGGTTCAAGCTTCTCGGCGTCTTGATCGGGTGCCTGAGGCTGGGGAGGATGAAGGGAGACGAGAAGGTCATGAAGAGGGCGAGGAAAGGGTTGGAGGCCTTGAGGGAAAGCAGCTACAGCTCAGCATTTAGGGGCGAAATTGTCAAGCTCATGTTCGATAGCAGGCTGATGCTGCAGAGGAGGAGCGAGAGAGACGTGGAGGCGGAGAGGAAAAAAGTGTTCGAGGAGCGGTTCAGCTCGGGGAGCTTGTACATTGCGGATGAGCTGAAGAGTGGTAAGGGGGAGGGGGATGAAGAAGAGGTGCGAGGGCTGAGCTACTGGCTCGGAGTCGAGTCGAAGACTAGTAGCAGTGGTGAAGGGCAGCTCGTTTGCGTTGAGGACGATTGGAGGCGATTCCCCGAATTCAGAGAAGATTACTATTTTCGGCGATGAGAAATGAAGACGGCGACGATCTTTTGAATTAAAAATATGATGACTTTTGTACGAAACGTTTTAATAAATTTTTTGAGGAGAAATCTTCTGTGCGTCAAAGGATATTGGAGTCCCACAGGCAGAGGGTGGGGAGAGGGTGGGGAGTAGGAGGAGGAAGGAGAGAAGGCGGAGCTGTTGGTTGCCCTGGAGCGATAATTGCGGATATCGTTTCTGAGGATGACTTCCTGGAGGAGTCCCCGACCCCTTCCACCAAATTTATCTACCTGCCCCCCCATCCCATCATCCCATCCAGCTGAAAAATCTTTTTTGGGTTAATCCGTGTACGGTATGATTTAGGATATTATCATCGATCGATACGAGTATATCCGTTATTAGATTGAGTAAGATTTGTACATACTCTGGGCGTTCATAGCGTAGAGGAGATCTTCCTGTATTCTCTCAGTGGTGCCCAGAAGGTAGTGGCTACCTTCTGTTGACCGAGGGTTCACTGCTGCTGAAGTTCTTCTTGCCCAACGCCTTCCACCGCTGCAAGTATAAGCTGTAATTTAAATTTTCATAATTATAAATAATCATACTCATCGGTCTAACACAACCATTTTCACCTGCCCCATCTCCCTCCGTCCAACAATTTTCCCCAAACAAAATATCACGCGACAATATAAGCAGCCTCCCTCGCCTACCCCATTCTAAAGCAATTCCTTTTTACGCGTGACTTTTTTGCATAAGAGCACTTGCAACAATACCGGTGGCCAGAGCAGCTCCAGTCTTCCTTTCCTACTAAGGTGCAACAAAACTGCAAAACTGCAACTGCGTTCCCAACGGTACGTTGGACATTAGCCCGTATGGTTGCCGTAAATCAACGATAACTTGCGTGCGTCCCAAACTTAATTTCTCTCTCCCCCCCCCCCCCCCTTCTCCCCCCTTCTCCCCCCATCGTCTCGCTCCCTCACTCGCTCCCTCACTCGCTCCCTCTCTTTCTCGCTGTTACAGGCAATGCTAAGCTTACAGAAGAAAAAACGATCTATGTATAAACATGGAGACACTGTTTCCAAATCTGCCTTTTTATCACGTTCATCCATAGACTCGCTTGACGAAGAGGAATTCTTTCGCGATTCAGATGACGACGATGATGATGACGATGATGACGATGACGACGATGATGAAGGTAGGCTCGACTGTGTGCACATAGAAAAGCAAGATGACGATGACAAGAGTGCTCCTGAGAGGTGGAATCCAAAAAATCTTAATAAACCGTCTTCCTCTTCCTTCTATAATGAGGGCAGACGTGGGATGACCTTGGTCACCAATCGCCTCAAAAAGCACGCAGCCAGCGCAAAAAGGCTTAATATTTTCAAATCTTCAGGGCAAAAGCGACACAACAAGTTAGTCGAGAATTTAAATAGTTCTTATGGTGAGAATCGAGGACTTTGTGCCCATGTTACACCAAATCAGACGAACTCTTTTTCTAATAGATCTCCTCCCTCTCCTTATTTATCACCTTATTTCCGATTCAGACGATACTGAAGGACTCTTGACGAACTTAGGCGTCGTGGCTGCTCTAATGTTGACGCTCCAGCTCACCTTGGTCAGTGACATCAACCAGAAAGAATGGCTTCTGAATGAATATCGTCATGCTCTCGTAAATTCTCCCGATTTCCGTGTATGGACGCTCGACCAGCTACTCCGCACAGATATTTATGACCCTATTCAGGAAGGAATCATTGATCCTTACACAGGTCAGCAATTCAACATCTCCTATGCCATAGAACGTACTTTTGGTTTTGGAAGTGAAGACGCCTTCAATGTTGTTCGCACTTTCATTTTAGGAAGCAAAGAAGATAAGCAGGCAATTAATTTGATTGAAATGATATTTCTCCTAACAAAGGATACTATTGACCTCAATACCGTGGCCGCGTGGCTTTTTATCAACGGCCATAATCTTCAATCCACATTAGTTGGTAGTTGGACATCAGGACTATCAACGGTAGTTTTCTCTTTAGTTTTGATAGGTAGCGTAAGTGTTGTCTTATAACCCTATACTCCAGTTCAGTATTCAATCTACTAACGCCCACTTAACTTTTCTTTAGGTTTTTCTGTACTTAGGATTGGCAATGTCTGACGCAAGGACCGAAGCCCACCATGAGTTCAATGCATCTCTTGAGAAATTTAACGAGATAGCGATTCCCATTATTCTTTATCTTTACCTGCTGTTGATAGGTGGTAGCATAATATTTTTCTTTGGGTACACATATATTGTCCAGGTCCGACATCCATTTTATGAGACATCAAACCAGTGGTTTGTCTGGTTAATCATTTTGGCATTTGGCGTTTCTTTCTTTCTTTATAAATCATCGAAAGCATGGAAAAAGGCCACCAACCGCGCTAAGAGAGCAGAGCGTAGGGCAGCAGCAGCAAAAGAATCAGGGCATAAGCACTCAAAGCGGATCAAGTCTATAAGACGCATGCTTGCGAGAGTGAAGAGGCCATCAAATCCTCTAAAAAAGGCAAAAATTAATCTTGAAACAAAAGAGAAGGGAACATTTTGAAATTAACAGCAAAGTCACCGAAGTCAAGACCGAGGAAGTAGCGGAAAAGGGAGAAAAAGTTCCAGAGAGTTAAAGCGCCTTCAGCTCTGAGTCAGGAAGGAGGGAGTTGGTGTTTGCAGCGAGTAGTGAGGGAGAGATGAAAGAATGGGCGAGGAAAATCATTTGAGGCTGGTGAATAAAAAAAGTAGGGGAAGTGGTCATCTTGGTTGTTCAAGATATATTTGAGAAGTCGTTGTGAATCGGGTGTGGGGGGACAGTTGGGGTCAAGAGAAAAGAAACGGGGAAAAGTTAAGTTATATAATGTTATATTAGAAGGTCCACCTCCGTCTATCTATTTTAATGCTTTCCTCTGCTTATGGTTATGGTTATGGTTATGGTTATGGTTATGGTTATGGTTATGGTTATGGTTATGGTTTGGGGTTATAGGGTTAGGGTTAGGGTT
>BRXY01000094.1:0-48132 GCA_030267945.1 Triparma strigata
CCTAACCCTAACCCTAACCCTAACCCTAACCCTAACCCTAACCCTAACCCTAACCCTAACCCTAACCCCTAACCCCTAACCCTAACCCTAACGATATACAAACGAGCAAAACGCGTCAACTGCGATAAAAACATCGAGACTTGGGATTTAAGCGAGGAGGATATAACCGATATGTTTTTTTCTGAATATTAAAATAAAAGCAGATTTTTCACCCCCTTCCCTCCCTTCCCTTCTCCTTGCCCTTGCCCTTGCCCTAGCCCCTCTAACATCTGCCACCGCAACCAGCCACTCCAGGCGGAAACCAGAACTTATTTGGGTTTTCAAACACCGACACATCCCCTGCATCCGCTGAGTTGACGAACTGTTTCGCTGATTTGCGAACGCGTTTTTTCCCGTAAGGCAAAGGAATTACGAAGAACCAAAAGAAGAGGCCGCACTCCTGGTAGACATCGTCACTCTCTGCGGAGATTTTCATAACCGCGCTCCCGCATGGGAAGCAGCAGCAGTTCCAGCATCCCGCCAGTTCTGTTGCTTTGATGGGCACTGCAGCACCAAGAACGAGGCCGCTGTAGTTTTTCGGAGAGATGGTGCTGTGACGAGTGAAGCAAGCCGAGGAACAAAGCGAGGAGTTAGAATGTTAAACATGCATTGAAGTTCAGACCTCGATTACAGAACAAGGTCTAACAAGTCCGGCAAATGCGATGGCCGAGGGATTCGACACCGATTTTGTCACTTCGCTCCTCGATGTTGCTCACCCATCATTGTTGACAACCCAAGACCTTCCCTCCTTACCCCCCCTCTGGTACGTCCTTTCGCCGGTGCCGCCAACGAAATTCACTGGCGTTCCCTCGGTCATTTTCCAGAAAGAAACATCTAAGACCAGATCGGAATCTTGGAGTTTGAGGAACTCTCCTCGCTCAAGCTTCAGCTGAACACCTGCGCCAGGTCCCAGGGCGGACTCCGTGTATCGCCATTCTTCGTATCTCTTCTCTTCGAGGTATTGACGTCCTATCGCCATCCCATCGTGAACACCCCCAAGGAGCGCAGGGACGCTTTCTCCGGATTTCAGATTAGGGGCGAATTTTAAACGGAGCTGGTGCTTGTCGCCCTTCTTTACCAAGCACGTTGCAGGCCCCGCGCTACCCTTCACAGTGTCCGCTTTGTTTTGAGCAGCCCCAGCCACTAATCCAACACCAGGGGTTCCCACTGCTGTGAGGGGCAGCGCAGTGTACATTGGAGTCGGTGCGACGGGTAACGCAGTGTAAACGGGGGTCTGTATAGTGTCCGGAAAGACCTTTGTGTCCGGGAAGATGTTAACTTCGTCAGCTACTACTGTTGGCTGATTGAGCGCCGTCCCGCATTGGGTACAGAAGGCGCCGCCGTTGGCTTTGGTACCACAGTTAGGGCAGAAGTTCATCGTCTAAGTATTCTTTGTGGAATAGCGGTGATTTGCGGAGATTGAGATCCTACTAGTGTTCCCAGGCCAGTCTTGAACCTTGGGTTCGGTTCGGTTCAGTTGAGTAGGTTTGCTGGCCGCATGTAGTAGAAGTTCTTGGTTTTTGAACCACCACCAGCTTCTCAGCATACATAAGCTACACTTGCATCCTGGTACGCATCCCCCGGCGCAAGAAAATCGCCCGAGTCCCTATCGTGTGCACTCAAAATCAATAAATACAACAACCCTAAACCTGCTCTCCTGTCCCCCTACCTTCCCCTCCAAATCGAAGGTGATACGCGACGACGGAGACGAAGGATGTGATTTGCAACACTAACCCCTTCACTTCCTCCTCCCCCCCTTCAGCCCTCCTCCACTCCTTCAAATCAGTCTGCATCCCCACCTCCCACGTCCCCCTCGCCTTCACCAGTCCCTCTACAACACATCACCATTCAAAGCATGGTGAACCGATCCGAGTCCAGCGCTCGCTTTAGTAGTGGCTTTTCGAGTGCGCGGATCGACGCCAGGGTTACGCGTCTCAATGTACTCCCTTCCGCGAAGCTCCGCAGGGGGGTTCCCTTCGCTAACGTTATACGAAACTTCGGAAGGGTCTTCAGAGTACATCCCAACTCCCTCGATACCGAGGCAAAGACCGCGCTCTACGAGTCGTCCGTGCCCGCTGAGGACAGTAAGATCGATGTCTTCATCTCTCACTCCTGGTCTTCTCCTGGCTACCAAAAGTATTTCTCACTCCTCATACATGAGTGCGGCAAGGCTAGCGTCATTGCTTCCTGCTCCGCGGGTTTGCTCGCCTTCTTCTTTCAGAAATTCTTTTACAAGCTGCCTTTCACCGTGGTCGAGGGGGCATTCGATCCAATTTTCCAAGTGCATCAGGAAACTCAACCGTGGGAATTCCTCGTCTCCTTCATTGCCGGCATCCTGACCCTCCTCTTCTATCCGCTCTTGCAAACGAATAAGCTCTTCTTCATCGACTGCATGGTAATCCACCAGACCGACCTTGATTTGAAGGTGAGTTGGAAATGCGTCAACTTCGATCACCACTAAAAAAACGCTACGTACTACCGCTACGCATTTCTAACTCGTCGCTTCGCTCCTCGCTGAAGATGGCCGGTATCAAGGCGCTGGGCGGTTTCGTCGCTCTCTCCAAGGATTTTTACGTCATGTGGGACAACGAGTACTTCTCGCGGCTCTGGTGTGTGTACGAGTTGGCGGTTTTCAAGGCGATTCATCCTGACAAGCACAATATTCGTCTCCTTCCTCTCCGACAGTCTGTTGCCATTCTCCTCCTGATTCCTCTCTTCTTTGCTGGTTTCCTGCTCTACATCATCGCCTTCCCTCTCGTCGCGCCAATTGGAATCTACACCTTTTACGCGGCAGCCTTCGGTGCGTCGACCCTCATTTACACCGGCGCTGCCATGGTCGGATACGACTTCGCCGATCAAATTATCAAGCTTGACGAGCAACTGTCGAACTTCGAGGTGAGCACGGCCCAGTGCTTTGCGCCGGAGGATAGGGAAGAAATATTGAATAAGATAAGTACCATGTATTCCGGCGGGCTTGAACAATTCAATCTTTCCGTCCGAAACGAGCTCAGGGCCGACGTAATCAAGGCCGTGCGGCACACGCCCCGAACGCTCCTCCCTTACCAAACGTTGATCACCGGGCTAATCGCTACGTTTGGGTTCATGATCTTTGGGATCTCGTGGTTCCGAAACTCAAACATTGAAACCTTCGTCTGCTTCACGATCTACATGATCAGCTTTTCGTGGGTAGTGATGCCCACCATAACCTCATTCTCTCTATATCAAGGAGAGACCCTCTACAAGAGAAAGCCCCCACCACAAAATGAGATCGGCTTCAAGAGCGCCCTGAAGAGGAATAAATGGAGCTATCTAAAAATTGGCCTCCTCGGCGCTTTTCTTTTCATTGGCGTTTGGACGAGTCTTGCATTCGTCCTTCCTCTGGCAACAGTAAACTCCGAAACCCAGCCTTTCCTTGGAGTGTTCCCGAAGAGGTGAGTGAATGTGAAGAATAGCTGCGAGTCGCTTCGTTACTCGCAGTAATGCGCGACTCTATGTGCCATCCTCCCCCACCCAATTCTAATTCGTAAACGCCAATCTTCATGTGTCTCTCTACGCGCGTTGCAGCTCTGCCATTTACATAAGCCTCGCCACTTGCTTGCCAGCTATCCCCATCGCTTACTGGACGTTCGAAGGCACAAATTCTCGCACAAATCACCAAGTTGCACCACAAACAGAATGAAAAAACATTTTCCCTATAAATAGTAACTGAAATCTTCTTTCCTTCCTTCCTCTACATCAATCCCCCCCACCTACCCACTACCACTACCCACTACGGGTGGTCCCACTGCGTAGCTCCGTTATCGTGGTTGTAGAAGTAATACTTCTGCTGCACCTTGTCGTAGACGGCGTCCCACGGATCCGCGACCTCAGGGGGTGGGGGGATCTTTGGCGGCGCCACTGCAAATGAAATCTGTTTCTTCATAGTCTGCGCCATAGACGCAAAGGAGGAGGAGCTGCTGCTCCTCGACTCCCTTCCCCCATTTCCCTCGTAGTTTGTTGAGTTAGTCCTGCCAAACGTTAGCCACTCGTTGTCATTGTCCTTATCCCTTATCCCTCCCGTTGTCCCCACACCTCCAGCTCCTGCATTCACGCTCAGGAGCTCCACAGACTGGGTCGTCGGTGCCCTGACCTTCCTGGGCACGGGCTTCTTGTGGTGCGCCCTCGCCATCTTGTTGAAGTCATGGTTGCGTTTAATGATGACGGCTCCAATGACGATGATAACGAGTCCTGCGACGAGGAAAGCGAATAGTAAAGGAACGGGGTGTCCATGATGTTAGAAAGGGTTAGGAGATGTTTTTAGCAGCAGTTCGACAACGAATACACACGACTTCTCAGCTCGTCGCTTCGTTCCTTGCAGCTTTGGCTTCGTCCTCGCTCGTAGTCCTCACCTGCGGCTGCAATGCCGATCAAGGCGAACTCTCCCGTCTTGCCGAACAGGGAGTCATCAGTGTCCTCGTCCGATTCTGGCTCCGGCGCCCCAACCACGACCACCTCCAGAGTGGGAGATTCCAAAGTGTTCTTGTTCACCGAGGCACCGCTCTTCAAGCTCTGGGCTAGTTTCGTGGTGGCTTGATCGTGGGGGTCGATCACGGCCAGGCCCTCGGTGACGATATTTTTCGTTTCCAAATCCTCTTCCAGATCCAACCAGACGGCTCGCGATAATTCTTGGGCTTGGCTCTGGCCACTTGTAGACTGGATGTCAGGGATGTCCTCGGACCTGGCATCGGCAACGTTTGCAGCAGGAGCGTTGATGGTGAACTCGATGTGGACGGAGTTGGCGTCTGCCTCTCCGTCGCCGTCGAGCCTCCTACTCCTACTCCTACTCCTACTCTTCCTCCTCTCGTTCCCTCCGATGTCGTACATTCCAGCGTCAGCGTTCTCCGCCCAATCGATGAACTTATCCGCGATCTTACTGATCAGGATATCGTAGAACTCCACGCCGGCAATCTGCTTCGCAATTCCATGCTGCAGGACGCTGATCAAGAAGAGCTCGTCATTCTCGTCCTCAATGTCAGCCTTGGAAAGATCGTCGATGAGAAACCCACTGTCGATGTTGATGAAGCCAATGGGCGGGGGCTGGAAGTTCTCGGGACAAAGCTGCTCGAAGAAGGCCTTGTACACGTAAAGGAGCTGAGCGTCGCAGTCTTCTGAACACTCGTTCTTGAGGAACGAGGCGTCACAGTCCTCGAAGAAGACTTCGGGACAGGTCGCCGCGCACTCGTGGCCGATCTTATCGTGAGGGGGGTTCATGGGGGCGGCAGTGGGCGAGGGCGTCTGCTGCTGCTGACCGTCGCCCCCGTCACCCCCACCCCCACCCCCACCATCATTGTTTCCTCCACCACCGTTGTCAATGTCACTCTCATCAAAGTCCGTGTCCTCGAGGCACTCGCTCTTTTCTTCGTTGACCGTCATCGGCTCGGTGCACGTTGAGCACGAGGTGGACCCCAGAGAGCCAGCGTACTTGCCCGCGGGGCACTGCAGGCAGTCGCTGTCAGAAGTTGAAATCTCAGTTTCGGAGTACTTGCCGTAACCGCAGCTTTCGCAGGAAGTGGCACCAACGGCGCCGCTGTAGCTGCCCATGGGGCAAGCATCGCACGCCGTGGATCCCGTTCTTCTTGCGAAATACCCCGCAGTGCACTGCGTGCAGGTTGAGACCGAGGTGGCTCCGACGACGTCGGACTTCGTGCCGGCTGGGCACTGGGTGCAAGTAGAAATATCCGTCGCGCCGGTAGCGTCGCTGTACAAGCCTGCTTCGCAGTTGACGCAGGCGTCAGCGGAGACAGATCCAATCTCGTTGCTCCATTTACCTGCCCCGCACTTGTCGCAGGAGCCCGACCCGGGGTTGGCGTTGTAGGACCCCATAGTGCAGTCAGTGCAAGCAATAGAACCCTGCTGATTCTGGTACTTTCCAGCTTCGCAGCTGGTGCAGGCTTCAGCACCGGCGCCAGGCTTGTAAGTTCCTACCCCGCAAAGCAAGCAGCTCGAGAGATCAAAGGCGTTGCCTCCCTGCGCTGAAGTTGATAGGTACCTGCCGGGGGGGCACGACATGTCGACACAGTCATCTGCGCTGTCGTGGAAGGTGATGTCGACCTGCTTGTCGTCCTCGATGTACTTTCCATCGGGGCAGCTGGTGCAAGAATTTTCGCCCGTGCTGTCGCTGTACGAATTCTTTCCACAGACGGTGCACGGGCCGAGCCCGTTCCCGGCGTCCGAGTAGCTGCCCTTGTCACAGGTAATGCCAGTATCCCACGTCGGCGCCTCCATGGCATCGCAGTAATTGTAGAAGTGCTTGTCAGTCAAGAAGGGGCCGAGAAGTGCAAAGTCAAGCTGTCCGTCCTCGTCGCTGTAGAGGTCTATTTCGAACATGTTCTTATGTAAACCGCCTCCAGGGTTGACGATCTTGAACCTGGTGATACCTCCCTTCATGCCGATGCCCCAGTAGTACTCATCACAGGTCGACTCGGTGGAGGTCAGGGCTCGTTCCTCGTCCACCTCAACGTCCCCCTTTTCAACGGAGCTGGCGTGCCTCTCGAGCATGGAAGCAGGCTTATTGAGGTAAACGCGCTGGTCCTCGGGGACCTTGAAGGGGGCTTTGGGGGGGCTGATAGCCGGAGCTTGAGGAGCAGGTGGGAGGGAGTTGAGGCGCTGGGCGGCAGCCTTCTTGGCCTCGATGGCGGCCTCAAAATCTTCCTTTTCGCGTGCAGCTTGCTCGGCCTCAGCAATGAGGGCATTGAAAGCTTCGTCCTCCTCGAGAGTGAAGGCCAGATCGACGGAATCCAATCTGCGCGCCCCAGCGCACTCGGCCTCGCAGGTGCTGGTGTCGCACTTGGAACACCTCTCGCACCAGCTCTCCGCACTGTAGCCGAACCCTCCCGTGCACATGCCCCACTTCTTCTTGAGGCAGTAGAGGCCTGCCTCGACGAAGAAATGGCTGTTGTCGCACAGCTTCACGCACTGCTTGGAGGAGAAGTGCCCTGCGGCGGTGGGCTGGTTGCGAATTGCCTTTCCGTAGGGGCACGTGGTGCACTCGGTGGCGCCAAGCTGCTCGCTGTAAGTGTCGATGGGGCAAACTTCGCAGTAGTAAGGAGTCCAAACCTCGGCTCCTTCGAAGGAGACGCTGACGTCGATTTCTCGGTGGTAGAACTTCCCTTTACTGCAAGCCTTGCAGTCCTCGAGAGAGTCGTGGCCGGCGGCAACGAGGGAGTCGGCAACCGTGCCGTCGGGGCACTTTTCGCAGAACTCGCTCTTGGTCTCGGAGTACTCGTTGGGAGGGCAGACCTTGCAGCTGTCCTTCTCGAAGAACTACTCAGGGACGAGTTAGCTTAAAAACCGAAAGCAACGCATTTCCAAACTTCTCACCTTCTCCATGAGGAACCAGTTGTCGTCCAAGGCCTCTCCGGGGGGGCAGGTGATACCGTCCTCCCACATGACCTGCACGTAGGCTGGCATGACCTTGACGGGGTACTTGTTTGTCTCGCTGTCCGCTTCTCCCGCCGCAGGGGTCTCCTGGTCCATGCCTGCGATGAAATCGCAGTTGTCGATGTCGATGAGGAGGGTCTCCCACTGCCCCTGGCGCATAGTCTTCTTGAACATGTCGACGGACCCTCCCCAGATGACACAATTCCCGCCCATGGCGCCTCCCTGGGTGATTTCAATCTTCATGCAGGTGCGAGGGCACTCCCCCTTGAAGGGGAGCGTGTCGTTCCAGTGGAAGATGCCCTTGTTGACGAAGCCTCCTTGGCCGTCCTCAACAACGCCAAAGTCGTGCTCGTTCGTGAACCGCTCGGTTTCCTCCTTCCACCAGGTCTGGACCATGTGAACTCCTATCTGCAAGTTGTCCGAGCCTAGATCGTTGGTGGTCTTGAGGAAGGACTCTCCGAAGGAGAAGCTAATATCCTGGAGCTCGTCATCGCCGCACTTGTCAGCCTCCTTGACATAGAACTCTCCGTCCATGCGCGAGATGACGTTTGTATTTTCGATTCCCTGCACGACAGCGAAGACACTGGCGCCGGCGAGGCCCCCGGCGTCAGAAAGTTTGTGTCCGTTGGACGTGCACTCCTCCAGGATGAAGGTCTCCTCTCCGTCGTTGGGAGTGCCCACGTTTGGTTCCGTGACGGAGACCCAGTTCTACCGAGGAGTGAAGTGACGAGTTAAAGAGTTAGACGCGTCGCATTGACATGAGTGCGGGTTGGAGGGATGCTTCTTACCTCGTTGCAGCCGATGAAAGTGCCGGGGACAAGGCACTCGGACAGGTAGTACAGCTTGATGTCGACGGATTCGAGAGGCACCGCCCCGCTGATCTCCGTGTTGCCGGCGTACTGCGTGAACCCCTCGTGGTCCCACTTGAACGTGAATTCTTCTCCACCCTTGCCTTCATCCTTGTCCTTGGGGGCGATGATTCCAATGCCCCTGTGGTCGTCGAGGTCGTTGACGAACAGGGCGAAGTGATTGGACGGTGCAATGTCCATGAAGGGCTGGGTCGCGAGCTTCGGGTAGATTCTCCACTCGTGCTGCGAGTCGAGGAGCGACGAGTAAGAATCGCGCAGTGGCAAAGTGCGGACGATGTTGGTGTCGATATCTACATATCACTTACCTTCTCGCATTTGGTCAACCAATCCGTGCAGAGGATTCCACCGTACTCATCATCGGCTGCAGTCTGGGGGAAGAGACCGCACATGAAGCCACCGGTTTCGAGCTGCTTCGTGCTGAAGAGATCGTTGTAAGCGACCGTCCACTCCATTTCGATGGAGCCAGAGCCGGAGAACGTGGCGCGCTGGGACATGAGCGGCAGGAACTCGACCGGCTCGTGGTCGGCACTGCGCTCCCAGCAGTCGTTTCTAATGGCGAGGAAGACAGCATCCTCGCGCTCGTAGTCCGAGTAGTCGATTCTAATCTTCAGCTTGTCGCCGCCAAGGTAAGGATTCGCTTCGCTGCCGTCCTTGGTGGAGTCGTCGTTGATGACGGTGATGGAGAAGGTGCCAGTGTCCTGTCCAGGGTGGGCCTCGTAGCCGACGTAGGGCGCGAACTCTAGTTCACTGGTGAGGTGCAGCATGTTGAAGGGGAATGTTCCGCCCGACACGCCCATGCGGATGAGGGGCAGGAAGGTCATCTCGACGCTGATGCCGTTGGTC
Source organism: Triparma strigata (assembly GCA_030267945.1). NCBI lineage: Eukaryota > Bolidophyceae > Parmales > Triparmaceae > Triparma > Triparma strigata. The sequence goes on from BRXY01000094.1 coordinate 9,171, forward strand.
TTGAAGTTGCTGTAGTCGGCTGTCTTGGGCGGACTGTAATGGCCTTCCCAAGTTGCGAACCTGTTGTTGAACGTGTTAGACTGGAATTTATTTTATTAGCAAAAACGACTTTTTTTGGTCTTACCTCCACTTTCCGTTCTCCATGGGTCCGAACTTGGTGTACTCGACTCCGAGAGCTAGGTCGCCTCCGAGGCCGAAGGAGTACGCAGTGTGCCCCTTGGCAGAGCCCAGACCCATCAGTTGGATGCCGAAGTCGCCCTCGAACTCCAGCCAAATGGTGCAGGTGTCTACGAAGCGAAGGCCCAGGGCGTTGAGGGCTCCGGTGGGGGTGTAAATGGGCGACATGTCGTTGCAGGGCAGGGGAGGCGCCGGAGGGGGCATGGGCTTGGGGGGTCCGATCGGGATCATCGTATTTGGAGTGATCTTCAAAGCACCAGGTCCCTGCGAGAAAAGAATGGAGTGACGAATTAGAAAAGAATGGAGTAACGGTGAGCTTCTTGCAGTTTCTCACCTCCTCCTCGGGGAACTTCTCGTAGTTCGATTCCCAGAAGGGCGGGAACGTCGGGTCATCAATCGTGATATTGTAATTGAAGCCAATGTTGCCGCCGTACATGAGCTTAAACCTCTTCAAGTAGAGACTGGTGTACTCGAGCTCGAACTCGATCCTAGTGCCCAGATAAGCGTAGCAATCGCGACAGACGATTCCCTCCCCGTTTCCAATCTTAAACTCGGGGTAGAGGGGCTCCTGCGTGGCAACGTTGTAGTTGAACTTAACGAACTCCAAGTGCGCCTTAGTCACGTCGAAACACTTGTAGCAGATGTCCACCTCCATCTCCTGGGGCAGGTCAGGGTCGGCGGCCTTCTGATAGAAAATGCGTTCCTCGCACGCCTCTTCGCACCACTTCTTGAGGTCCTGGTCCTCGTCGAGCCTCCTCGAGAACTTTTCCAAGTCCCTGATGGGCTCAGTGAAGTTGAGGTTGAGCTTCATTCCGCTCCTGGTAACGGCCTGCTGAGGGTTGGCCATGCTGGTGACGACGGTGGTCTTGCCGCTGCACGCGAGCCGAGGAGCGATGGGGGGAAAGTTGGTAAACAACAACAACGGAATCGACGCAAATTCAACTTCATCAACTTCATCTCACCTGCTCCTGTCCTTTTGCATCTTCTCAATCTTTCTACTCAGAGTAACTCCATAACCAAGGGGGTGGTCGAAGTCAACGATTTCGTTCCACCGGCCGTCATGGCTACCAATGATGTGATCCCCGACCTTCCAGCCGGAGGGGAGGTCGTTGAAGACCATCTGGGAGCCGTCCGAATGGACGAAGGAGTGCAGCTCTGAGTGGTGGTCGTCAAGAATCTTCACGTTGTCATGGACGTCAACCTCCATCTCGAGAACGTACTGAAAATCGTCGTGTAGGTCGACGTCATAAGAAACATAGCCGAGCTTGGCGCCATTTCGGACTGCCCTGAGAAGAAGATCATGGTTCACAAACTTCGTCGGATCATGAGGTGCCTCAGGGTTAGGGAGACCTGGGAGGGTGGGTGAGCGAGGGAGGAGGAGATGGGGTTTAGTCGGAACCGAGATCGGTATGTTCTCGTCCCCCGCGCAGGAGAGGGGGTGAGGAGGTGAAAGGTCGGGCGTCTCTCTCACCTGATGCAAACTGTTCGAGGAATGCTGCCTCATCTGGAACGCGGAGATTCTGCGCGGTGGCGAGGGCCGCCAGGGCAAATAAGAGGATGAGGGCCCTGAACATTGTGGTGACTGGCGTGAGGCACCGGGTGGTTTAGGGGTGGGTGGGGGAGGATTGAGAAGGCTGAATAGATCGGGCTCCGAGTCCAGGAAGATGAAAAAGAGCAACAGGGGTGTGTGACCAGGAGCTAAAAAGAAGAATTAAAAATTGAAATTCTTTAATTATAAAATTCGAGTTATAAGTTTACAACATTGACACCCCCACGCCAATCAAAACGGCCGACGCCAGCAAGAGCGGGAGTTTGGTTATTAGATCTCCACCTCCGAGGGCGGATATGTCCCCCGGCGTCACCTCCCGGTTGAACCAGCCCACGACAGCCAGCCTCTCCGCGCTGGTCTCCAAGACCTCGTGCGGTAGGGTATCCGACTTGAAGATGACCAGCTTTCCGGCCGTTGGTTCGACGTCAAGGTGATTCTCGTCATCAATGTACAGCCGGAGGCAGCCTCCGTCCGACTTGCTCCATTCCTTGTTGAGGTAAATGAGGAAGGAGAATTCCCGGAGGACGGAAGCCGACGACGGAACTGCGTCGATGTGCTTTTTGTAGAAGCCGCCGTTGGGGTAATAGGCGTAGAGGGCCTGCGACGAGTGTAGTTTAGCGGGGAGCGGCGTGGTGAAGGGTTAAAGCACGAACGTTAATAGGTTTATCGATTTCCCGGCGCGTCACTTAGCTCCTTGCAGTGCCTCACCTCCGTCAAGGCGAGGTCCATCTTGACCTGAAACCGTGAGCCCAGGGTGAGCGCCATCCTGTCGAGGGTGGGGTAGAGGAAGGAGAGCGCATTGGTGGGGAACTGGAGCTTGGGGTAGATAAACATTGTCTCGGTTTTCCTTATCTGCGACACATGAAGATCGACGTTAGTTTCTAGTTGGAAAAGCAAAGCGAAGCGATTCGATGATAATGGCAAGGCAGCACAGCACCCATCTCTCACCTCCGAATTTACAGTGTTGGATTTGTCCTGCCCGATGCCGGCGACCGAGAATCGATTGTCGGAGCGCAGCGACGCAATGTCCTCGATCACAGCGTCGATTTGCGTGGGCGATAGGAAGTCGTCGACTATTGCGTAGTCGTTCGTCTTGAGGTCCTTCATGATGGCGAGGTTGAGGTCGAGTTCAGGCAGGGAGGAAGATAGGGAGGAAGAAGAGGGGGAAGTCGCAGCGGAAAGACCGAAGAGCGTATGACGGGGAGAAATTTGAAAAGTGGGCGAAGTGGACGTGATGCGGGGGACAAAGGAAGAAAGCGGCTGGCTGGATTGCAGGAGGAGCAAGAGGAGGAGAGGAACCGACATCGGATCAGGAAGCTCTGAATTCGACTGCTACGAGGGATAATTTATTAAAAGTTGAAATAAATTGGTAAGTGGCTGGCGGTGCGGTGCGTATGGAAGAATTTAAACGAAGCGGCGATCTCTTTCTAGCAATCTTTTAATTCGCTATTATAAACATTTTCTTGATAAGACTTAAGTCATTTTCTTCATTTTGAGGCTTCTAAGATGAATAAAATGCTATTTAAAAGGACTCAAATTTTAAGAAAATTGTGTCTCAACAAGTGATCGAATATGATCCAATTTGGCCCAAAAGTGTTCTACTAGCTTATAAAATGTGCTCATAATTTCAAATATGGAACTTATTGTGTCTAAATCACTTTTTATCTTGAAAATCCATTTTTTGAAAAAAGCCAAAATGGACTTTTCTTGAGAAATTTAATGCAACAAAAGTCCTTCGAGCGGCCTTAAAGTGAAGAATACGAACAAAATTGACCACGAAAATGCCTCAGTCTTGATTTAAAGGGTTAGTTAAATCAAAATTGTCTCAAGCTCTCGTTTCTTCCCCTCCGCGCTTCCGCCAGTGTTGTCACTTTCAGCAAATATACCTGATACCACCAGCTCCAAAAGCTTCACAGATCCACGTTAGAAGTGTGATAAATCAATCAAAATGGAGGCACGGCTTGCAAACGCCCTCGCGCAATACAGCGATGCCCTCGCCCACGTTGGCTCGGCGCCCAACACGCAGTACGCTGACTACGTGGCCCGCCTGAAGACCTTCGAGCTGCACCTCTGGTTCGGCAAGCCTGCGCAGTTGTCGCCCCCGGCTTGTGCTCGTTTGGGCTGGGCCTGTTCATCTGAAGACATGCTGTCCTGCGCGAAGTGCGGCTCTCACTTGTGCGTGAAGATCGAGGAGTCGCTTCCCGAGGACGAGACGGATTCCCTCGTGGCCGAGTTCACCAAGCAGCTCTCCTGGGCGCACTCTTCTTCCTGTTCGTGGCGATTCACTTCGAACCCCTCCTCCCATTCCAGTTTCCCTGAGGCCCAGACTACCCTTCAAGCGACGACCAAGAGGATGGAAGCGCTCGCGTCCGCCACTAACGCCATTGGGGGCACGGATCTCAATGTCAGCGCATCCGCCGTGATGAAATTTCTCTCTGAAAATCCCAGGGTCCTTGACTTCCCGTCAAACTTTCCAGACTCCATTGTGGCTCTTGGCATCTGCGGCTGGGAGCCTTTGTCTTACGACCCTCTCGATGTATCTGACGATTCCGGCGACTCCGACGCCACCGCCACCGCCGTCACCACCGCACTCGAGTGCCAGCATTGCGGCATCCGCGCCAACCTATCACTTGCCAATAATACCTCCGACCTCCCCCCTCCTGCCAAGAAGTCCCGACTCTCCATCGACACCGCCCCCCCCTCCTCCCCCCCCTCCGCTTCCCTCCCGCCGTTCGACCCAATCGAATCCCACCGCTACTACTGCCCCGTCGTGACGAGTGACGAAAACGAAGACCAAAACGCTGGCTGGAAGATGTGTTGCAAGAACTTGCAGGTGAGACTTCAGAATCAGCTGCGTTAATTGTTAGTGGCCATTCGGCCCCTCACTATTACCGCCACTATATATTTTATTCTAACTCCTTCCTTGCTTTGCTCTTCGATATGCTCTCGCAGGTCCCCCCCCCACTCTGCAGCACGAAAGACATACTGGAGAAGGCCAAAGATGTCATCGAACTTGTTCACTGACAACACAATAAAAAATCATCATCTAAATTTGCTATTCAAAGTCATCAAAGTCGTCATCATTACCATCATTTATTACATCAATCCTACCCAAATACTGCCTTTCTCGCAATCACACAACCTTCTCCACGTAAACCTCCAGGCTGATCCCCTGCTCGCTGGAGACCACACTCTTGATGGGCTTCAGGACCCCTCTATCCCTTGCCACGTAAATGTTCCTCTTCTGCGACGGAGCTACGAGTTAGAGTTGCGCAGTGGCGATAGACTGCAGCTACTAGTGCGGACGCTCACCTCCTCCTCGAACCATTCCGATCCGGTCAGGGCGTCGCAGAGGACTTGGTTTTCCTCGACGTCCCTGTTAGGGTCAGAAGAGCGAAGCGAAGAGTTAGAAAAAGGAGCGAAGCGGCAAGCGACAAGTGTAGCAGAACAAATTGAATCGACGCATTCTCAGCTCGTCGCTCCTCACTCCTCGCTCACCTCTTTGTTACTTCGGCGAGTTGGAGGCCAAGCCTGAAAGACGTGGAACCCGGATAAGTCCTCGGAGGAGTCGTAGTCAAGCGCAGCAGCAGGTTGCGGAAGGAGTTGGACAAGCTCTTGGAGGGAAATTGGCCTCCCCGATCGTTGCCTCTTGAGCCAGCCGCAGGCTTCGTCGATTGGAAGTGCCGCTTGAGCAGGGAGCTGTCGAAGTCAAAGACGAACCGCTCCAAAATACCGTTCTGAAACTCACCCGTCCTGCGACGACGAGCGAGTTAGACCAAATATATGGTATACAAGCCAGCTTCTTCTCTCTCACCTCGGAGACTTTGCCGGCGAAGCCGTCAGCTGAGACAGCTGAGCTGACCCCGCGCTGTTCGTCTGCGACCCCCCTGTTAGGGTCCTCCCCTCCCTTAAGGACGCGAACCTGTTCGCCTCCTCGTCGAAGAACGTCAACACCACCGAGTCAATGTCGCCTCGGAGGATGCCCTCAGAGGCGACTCTCACCGTGTCTGAGATGTACTTGTTTATCTTGTCATGTCTGCAGACGTGGATTTGTAAGCCAAGGAAAGTAACAGGAGCGAAGATAGAGGCAGGGTACAACTGACGACAGTACAGGACGGTGTGGATACAGAGCTCTAGCGACTCGGAGAGGAGGTGGAAAGTAGGGTTACCGGTACCGGTCGCGTCCATTGTGTACTCGCTTTCTACTCGGAGTCTCCCTCCGAGCCTATATTTATGCAAATTGAAGGTTCAACACGGAATATCGACCTCTGATCTAGACGGAATTGTATTGTACTGCTGCCAGAAGTTGAAAGCATGCGAGCGTATGTGCGGAACCAAGTCTCAGGAGAGGTTTTTCCAGGTTTGTGATCAATCCCAATTTATCTTCCAAACGTTAACGTCTCAAGCATCCACTTTTTCAACACCACTGAACTCCCTCGAATCCCCCCAACAGAACCCAACCTTCCTGCTCTAATAAACATTGAAAACACTTTTAGTCCATCCCGAGTCTTGAGGTGTGCCTTTTGGGCATGTCCCCCTCCTCCTCTCCCTCCACGTCGTCCCCCTCCTCGCCCTCTCCTACCACCTCTTCCCAGCCGACGATGCTGTCCTCTGCGATACGCAACGCTCTCGCTGGATCCTTCGCTGCCGCTTCAAGTAGAACAATAACAGCGCCCATAGGTGAGTTATTACCAGCGCCACTACCAGCGCCATTATCAGCGCCGCAGCCCTGATATTGGCCCCAATATTGCCCCCTGCCCTAACCCTACGCGAATGCTCTTCTCTTGCTTTCTCTTGAACTTCTCCTGCACTTCTCTTGCTCTTCTATACTCTGCTCTTGCCCGCAGAGAGAATAAAATTAATCATGCAGCTGAGGGATACCACCAAGGTTCCCGAGTACGGCAGCGCATGGGATGCGGGCAAGAGGTGAGAATAAGCGAAGGCAGTAAAGAATCGACAACGCCGTAAATTGGAAACAAATCGCGGTAAATATTACGCTGCCCCTCTCACCCACACCCTCCACTCCACTGCCTCTCAGAGTTTACAGAGACCAGGGTCTCCTGAGTTTTTGGCGCGGCAACACCCCCAACGTCCTCCGCCACATAGGCTCCTCCGGCATGACGTTCTCTCTGAAAGAGACGTTCTCGACGTATTTCTCTACAAAGTCGTCAGAGCCCAAGAAGGCTGAGAGGCTCACGGCGGCGTTCTTGAGCGGAGGCCTCGCCGGAGCTAGCACCACGATGGTGTTCTATCCGCTAGAGTTCATAAGGACGAGGCTGGCGTTGGATGTTGGCGGGACCGATTCGAAGGTGGGTTTTTGATTGCGTTGAGTGATTACGACGAGCGAAGCGAACGCAATAAGGTCCGGGGTTACGAAAGGCGAGGACATCAGTACGGCGATGGCAAGCTTTGACGCTGAGAGCTCGTCGCTTCGGTTCTCGCTCTTCACCCCCCCCCCCTTCGCTTCTCTCCAGCAGGCTAACCCACCCCTCCATCGCCTTCCTTCTGTATCCTCTTTCTTCGCAGCCTCGTCTGTACCCCAACGGCATGCGTGACGTCTTCCTCCGCACGGTCGAGAGGGAGGGTTTCGGGGGTCTGTACAAGGGCTTTCTGCCCGCCCTCGGTGGCGTAGTTCTCTTCAGGGCTCTGCACTTGGGCGGGTACGATTTTTTGAAGGCCGAGATGGGTAGGAGGGACGAGAAGAACAAGGTGTGGAAGAGGTTCCTGCTGGCGCAGGTGGTCAGCATCACGAGCGGGACGATATGTTACCCCATCGACACCGTTAGGCGGCGGCTGATGATGGAGGCGGGGAAGAAGGAGGGGAAGGTCATGTATAGAGGAGGTGAGATGCTGCGAGGAAGACGCAAAAAACTACGAGGACGAAGCCAAAATTACGAGGTCCGACACGATGAGCTGACGACTGACTGTTGTTTCCTCGGCTTGCCTTTTGCTCGTCGCAGGTTTGGATTGCTTTAGGTACATATGGAGGGAAGAGGGCGCTGCCGGCTTCTTCAAAGGGCTCGGACCGAACATATTAAGGAGCGGTTTGGGAGGGGCGTTCTTGCTCGTTAGGTGAGGGCTGAGGAGCGAAGCTACGATTTCGATGCATTTAGTTTTTTCTAACCCGCCCTTTCTATAGTTTCGACGAGTTCAAGGTTGCCTTCGCAGCAAAATAGATATTTACATGAGAGGGGGGAGGCTTGGGGGAGTTGAATCTTAATGATATACTGACATAAATGGATTTTTAATTTAAAGTAAGACTGCGATTTATGAATGCTTAAACATATTCCACCCGATACGACTTGTAGAATCGCAGCCACGACATACCCGTGCGAAGGTTCGCCAACGAGTACAAAAATAGAATGACAGCCAGTGCGGCCACCACTTTGAAGCTTGATCTCAGCACCTGTAACACCTACAGCGAGCAAAGTAAATGTAAGAGTTCTCACGGCAAAACGAGTGCACGCCTCAGATTTCTTCTCACCTGGTCCTTCGTCCACTCATCACAAGTCTGGGGGCACCCGGTGCAGGAACTTGAGTAATCAAAGGAGCAGGCAATGTCTACCTTTGTCGACTCCGAAATTGCAGTCGCGCTGACGTCCAACCAGAACATGACCCCGAACACAAGAATGTTCACCGCGCTCGCCGCCGACAACACGGAGGAGGACATAAAAATCTGCAACGAACGGCGAGCGGAGCGAGTGAGTATCGAATCGGCGGCTTAGTATTGAAACGGCAGAAATAACGACGACGCGTTTCGACAAATCATATTCATATTGCTCCTCCCGTCACTCACCTTGATCGTAATCAATTTCCAACGGATTTGAGTGCTCGTGTTGGCGCTCTTGTGCGTGATTAGGAGGCCCATGACACTACTGAGGAACGTGAAGCCCGCGTAAATGAAGAAGAATACGTACACCAGCTGCGACGAGTGTAGCAATTAAGTTGCACGAAAGTAATATTGACGTTAAAAATTGGAAATGCCCAGCGATGGCTCGGAGACCAGCTAAACCAGTAGCTACTCGCGGCTCATCGTTCTCGCCCCTCGCCGTCCTTCGATCCTCAATATCGCTTCACTCTTCGCCTATAACTCACCTGAGATTCAAGCAGCCAAACGGAAACGTTAAGGTAGAGAAGCAACCCGGCGGTCAGGCTCGGGATTACGGGTATGATCAGCCAGCCGAGAGTCTCGGCGTGGGCGAGGTTAATAGCAGTTATGAACTCCGTCCCTATAAGCTGCCTGAGCGATATGATAATCAGGACGAAGCAGACTAACAGGAACAGCCCGAACGTCAGGAGCGTTATGGAGAGGACGAGGGAGAAGATCTTCATGTTGTTGAGGCCGCTCACATTTATGCTGTAGCAGCTCGTAGAGTTATAATTCGAGAGGCACCACGCGTCAACATCGCTTCCGCCTCCAGCGTAAATGTTAGTGGGGACTGCGTGTTGACGGAAGTTTGTTAGAACAGAGGCAGTTTTGCTGGAGGGACGAAGACTACGAAACCTACGGAATACCTCTCACCTTTGCAGAGCGTTTCGGCCGTGTCCGATTCACAGAACAACTGCCTGACCCATAGGTAACTGCTACTTGGCCAAAATTTCTCCGACCAAAGACCGATCGTGTTCTCAAAGTCAAACGACGACAGGGAGAAGAACGCCAAGAACGGAGCCAGGTAATTGAAGAACCACCAAGCCCTCAGTAGCCTCGGAATCTTAATCTTCTGGAAGGCAGCGCGGCTCATGAGGCAGACGCAGAAGACGACGAACGACGTAAACGACAAAATCATTATCGAACAGTACATGTTCGAGAGGTTGAGCGTCAGCGTGTCAGGCTGCGTGAAGCCCACGGAGATCAATAACGTCCCGAACATGCCCAGCAGGAATATGAAGAGGGACAGGCACGTGATTAGGTTGAGCAGCATCAAATGCGTCCTCTCTCGGCTAAAAAAGGTGTAGCCGGATTGACGGGTGAACACCCTTTTCATTGACAATCTATGCGACTTGTCGCTGTGACGTAAATTGTGGGACGTAAATTTGAGTGAGAAGGAAGGCCGCTGTTAACTCCACTGTCAACTCCGCACGACACACTCGAAGAACCAGCGTCAATTCGCTGTTAGTATCGCACAGTGCTGAACAGCAGCTTGTGTCACAAGCTCTTGCGTCACAAGCTCTCACCTCACGCCACTAAGGCGACCCATCATGCTTCTTCGACGATGATTCGCTCGGCCTTCTAAATTGCATTGTGCCTCTATTGAGTTACGATTGGGACGGTGCGGCGAGGAAAGTGTGAAGGGACGGTGAGGGCTCAATTTGGCGCCAAAGGTGGACATTCTCGTGTTAACACTCGCGTAGAGGATGAGAAGATAAAACGATAAAAATGTTATCAACATTTTGGTTGAAAGTTTGGCTCATTTAATCATTTAAAAACTCTCCATAGACGCCGCTGTGCGATGTCCACCGAACCTCTAATCTCTGGTAACATCTCTTGCCCTCCCTCCTTTAAATCATGGGCGTCGACTTCTCTATCTTTCGCTCGTAATCCTACCGAAGAAGCCCTCGTAAAGGATGCGATATCCTCCAAGCTCCTCTCTCTAAAGGAAGCCAACGTGGACGTAGAGCACCACGACTGGGCTGAAGAGGCGTTGGTTGACGTGAAGTTGAGCGATGTGTTAACAGATGAAGAGAGGACGCCCTTGGCAGAGAGGTGCAGAATATCGAGCATTCGTATACTTGTGAGAGTTATGAAGCGAGCGATCTTGAGACAAGCCTTTAGGCACCTTAAGTTTAAATCAGTCGAGGTCGCAGCTGCATACTCCAACTCGGATAGGTGAGAGTGCGGGAGGAACATAGTGAGCGTGTTTCTGGATTTAGACTGTGCAATTTTTGAGACGAGACTTCTCTCCGATACTTCCACTCAACGCAGCCGATACTTCCGCCGATACTTCCGTACGTAACGTCTCTGCAGTGTCTGACGTCGCGAACACCTCTAACTTTTGCGATTCGTTTCGCTCGTACCAGGTTGGAGGAGGAGAAGGAGGCGAGGCTGATGTTCGAGGGGAGGATTGTCGCCATGCTGTTCGCGTTGGAGGAGCGTCTGGCGGACGTGGAGGTCAAGGCTCGACATTGGGAAGGGAGGAATCCGTTGTTTGACGACGACGACATCGACGATGACACGGCTTGGGATGATAACGACGGCGATGCTGTTAACGTTGGCGACGTTAACGACGTTAAAGTTAGCGACGCCGAATTCAAGGATATGCAAGCGGAGCTCAACTGCTCCGTGGCGACGCACAACAGCGCGAAGAGTTTGAGAGAGGAGTATGAAGAGAAGATCAAGGAAATTAATTTACGAGTTGAAAGGATTCTTGGAGAAAAGAAACCAAGAAGACGTAAACGATAACTGATCGAGTTTTACATGCAAAAACGTTGCGATTACATCGTTTTTCTCTCCGTCTGCTGCACTACCCTCAAACTTAATTCGACCCCCCACTCCTTCCTCTTCATGATCTCGACGACCTTCTCGCCTACCCACCCCCCCAAAAACCTCAGTTCACTCGTGAGAGCTCGTCCTTCTCCACGCTGTCCTGTTGAGGTTTTAATTTTTAGACGAAGGACTGCGTTGCATTCTCTCCCCTGATTTGTACACCTTAGTGTTCTGAATCTCGTCGGTTCCGTCGAGGGCCAATACAATTAAAGTATTTATTTCTGATTTTTCAAACCAATTTAGCCATCTTTATCCGAGTTTTTTGGGGAGGGTTAACCGTACCGGGCTTGATATGAAATCCTTCTTCTAATTCATCGTCTCGTATGACTGTTCTCCACCCATCCCCTCTCTTTCCGTTATCTAAGTATAGTTGGATTTTATAATCCTAGGAGAGAGGACCAAAGCGACGAGTCAGAATAAAGTTACGAAGTTTTAGGTGGCGCAGAATCTGGTCTCGCTCTGTTTTCTCACCTTCGCCTCAGATAAAACAACATCTGGATATTCAACATAATCTGCACTCGCCATCACGTTCTTCTTCATCTGATTATATGTTGTCCCCCGCGCCCTCTCGAGAAGATCATGCCCCTCCTATAAACAACCCTAACCCGCCTTACATGCGAAACTCCTCCAACCCCGCGTTGAGCAGGCTCGGTTCTGGCCTGAGTGAGGCGGTTGAGGAAGCCCAGGCGAAGAGGTGAGGGGAGAGTGAAATAATTAAATTAAATCCGCACATCATCTTGTGAAACACCCACTTTTTCAGCAGCCGTTGTAGAGGTCAAAGATAGTGGCGCTCTCCAATCAGTACTCCAGGTGGAATGCAACCACACACATCGTAACGCCAGCGAAACCGGAACGCCCGAAGACAAAGCCCAACAACGTGAAGAAGCGAGCACAATATCACTCCAGCAGTGACAGTGAAGAGAGCGACGAAGATGCTGCGGTTATTCGTAGTCTACAGCTAAAGACCGCCTACCTCGAGAACGAAGTTAAGCGCCTGAACAAGGTGGTCAAGAGGCTGAAGAGGACCCGAACACTCGACCAGAACACGACGCTCAAGGAGATGGTGGACATGGCGAATGTGTGTCATAAGTAGTAGTAAGGGGCTTAACGTTGAAGGATTCAGAGGAAGAGAGAAAGAGAGAGAGAGAGAGAGAGAGAGAGTGAGGGAGAGAGAAAGAGAGCGAAGAAGAGAAGAAGGAGAACGATAACAAAAAGGCAGACGATTTAAATCGCAAATTTTATTTTACGCTTCTACTCATCTAATTCTTCTGCCTCTACTGCTGGCACCACCTTCCCCGATCCCCCATCCCCGCCATCACCCTCGAACACAGGATTCAGCGCGTCCATGGCCTTGTCGTGCCCCCGCCTGTCTGCTTCGGAAATAATTGCAGCCCTGTCCGAATGTTGCTTCCATAGGGCGTGTAGCAAAAGATCGACGCTGAAAATTCTCGTCACAATGGCCCGAGTGGTGCTGTCTATTATGGCGGCGACGAATACGAGGGGATTTATCAAACTGGCCATCTCGACGTACTCGGTGATTTTTGCTGAGCCTTTGAGGTACTGAAAGATAATGAAGAGGGCCAGCAGCAGCATGACGCTGCTCAGCATTCCCCTCCTGGAGGCGCTCTTCGACAGCTGCTCAGGACTGGATTTTGGCGAAAGCAACGTCTTCGGAAAGAAGAACACGCCCATGTCACTCGTGATTATGAGGATGACAGCGGGGGCCAGAAGGTGCGATCCCGCGATCTGCTGCGTCGAGGCGAGGAACGCGGCGAAAGTGGGAATAGTCACCAGTACGATGAACTGCTGAGCCCGACCTAGAAGGGCTTCTGACGGGAACACCTGGCGAACGTTTTCCAGCCCCGACATCAGCCCCTTGACGACGCTAATTGCCGGGGGCAGGAGCATTTTCACCGCATAGAGTCCTAGAATGACTCCGACGATGAACTCGGAGCTGCGACGAGTGTTCGGTGACGGAGTTGGCAATAAGCAACGTTGGATATCCCGGAGTCGGCGTCGCTCTCACCTCCTCAAAGTCGAGTTCGCCATGAGAGCCCCGACCTGCAGGCTGCCCATGTACGCAGTGAACTGCAACGAGAGGAGTTAGATATTATTCCAACACAACTTTCACAAAACCGCCCTCACCTGAGCAAGCTCGTCCGAAGGCAAGTTACACACATTGCTGTCGCAGAAGTCGGGGCAAGCCGGAGCCGTCGAACACAAGCCGACGTATATCATGATTTTGTTTGCATCAGGATAATCGGGGTCAGTAGCCATACTGCTAATCTCGTCGGCGTCCATGTTAAGATGGCTAGACAAGCCGAAGCTGCGACGAGCGTAGTGGCGAGTTAGTATAAGGTAGCGGCGATAGGGACGGAGGAGGAGATGGACCACGTGGTCGAGAAGGAGGGCAACTTGAGTAGGAGCCCGAGCTCCGTTGCTCTGTTCGGACTGGGCGAGGAGGTTTGCGGGGTCTCATAGCACCTCACCTTCCCTGGGCAGTATTGGGCTCCGTCACGCCGAAGAACCTTTCATTCCAGCCCCACCCGTACTTTGTGCAGTACTTTAATACTGCCTTCTCCGCCGTGGATTCTCCCCAGCTCTCATCCACGACAATTTGGTCATCTTCAAAACCCTCCAATTGGTTGAACACTGTAAACATTGCGGGGTACTTGGCGTCGGATCCACTCCCCATCACTCCAAGGAAAGTGTCAGTGCAAAGCTTGTTAACGGCACCTACGAGGAGTGGAGCGGCGAGTTTAGAATATGAATGGAATCTCTGCAAGAACGCTTTTGTAACTCGTACTGCATCGCTCCGTTCCAGTCACTCACCATCCCAGTCAACAGCATCCCTCCCAGCATACAAGAGAAGCGTGAGAAAGGGCGCGAATGTGTTCAGGCCCCACGCGACTTTTAACATTTTCATGCTCTTTCTGCTCACGCTGTTGTTGGAGTTTCGTAGAAATGCGAAAAAATCTAGTCCGAAGCACAGGAAAGAGACGAACGTCATGAGCAAGTCACCCAGAAACATAAACGACGCAAGGCCTTCGGCGAACTCAGCTATATCTCCGAGGCTCGATATGGCTTCGGTGTATTGTGCCTTTCTGTTAGGAAGGATCGCAAGCATCAGGAGGAGGGCGACGACCCAGAGCATCAATGCGCACATCAGACAGTTACGCCGCCAGGACAGGTAGTTTGCAGCCGAAGTCGAGCCATGCGCGAGGATGTTCCCGCCTAGCAGACCCTGCTTTATGCTATCTACTAGAGTCATTACCACTCTCTGCGCTCTATCTCTGCGGCAGCGATTCTGCATAGGGAGAAAAGGAAAAAGATAAAAAGAAAGGTTTAGAAGCTGAATAAATTTGTAGAATTCGAGGCCAAATGAATTTAAACGATACGAGCGTAATTATAGCGCGCTTACCGCTTACCCTGCTCTATTTTCAGCACAAAAGATTCACCTGCTGCTCATGCTTGGCACCAGTATTTAATGCCCTGGATAATGCCCTGGACAAATACTCAATTCATAATTGGGGACTACGTGAATTCTGGTGGCTCAAGGACGGCTCTCCCAGGATCATGTTTCCCTTCAGACGAACCTTCACAATTCAACCAAACCCGTCAAAACGATACATCGACATTGTGTACGGCTCCTTCATGAAGGCGCCACAAGCACATGGATTGGAAGCTGAGGCGCTCAAGTCACTAAACAAATCTCGCTTGCGTTGCAACCCGCCTCGAAGCGGTAACGAGTTCATGACCTCCGAAGACTTGCTTGTTTCTCTGCAAGATACTTCAAAACTCATCGTTGTGACGAGTTCAAGAAACGGCCTTCCTCCGCCAAACATGCTGAAGTTTGTCGAAGGGTTGATCAAAGCGGCGGACGAAAAATTCGAGAGGAAGCCTCTTACCGGCTTGCATCACGCAGTTTTTGGAAACGGGAATGCCAAGTGGTTTAAAACTTATATGTCAATCCCACGGTTGATCGACGCTAAGTTGACGGAGTTGGGGAGCAAAAGGATAATACCCAGAGGAGAGTACTTCGAGTCCTACAAGAACTTGAATTTGGACCACCTGAAGCTGAGCGACTGGGGGACGTATGTGTGGGACGAGCTTGACAAAATGGAAGGGGAGAGGGAGAGGGAGTGGGAGTATGACGATACATGGACGAATAGCTGCGAGGTCATGGGGGAAGAGAACACTGGCTATCTAGAATTGACCCTCGAAGTGCTCAAGCAGTACGAGGATGGCATTGTCCGAATGAATAAATTGAAATAAATGATGACGATTTGATTAATATTTATAAGCACAAAATACACGTTTTCAGTTCTTCATTACTTTTCCCTCCCTCCCCATCACAAGCGTAGTCAAGCTCCTTGCAGCCAAAACCTGCACAACATCGACGCCGTCCACGTTGACCGTGACCTCGAGCGTGTTGCTGAACTTGTTCATGACGATGAGAATGACACTTCCGTCGGGATTGATAAACCCAGCACTCTCCACGCCAGTGTTGTCCTCGTATATGTGATCACCCTCTACATTGACGTATCTGGCCCCCTTCCGCACGAACTTGCTAAATTGGCCCAGCGTGTACCAATCGTGGTTCTTCTCGAAGGTGCCCGCTTTCATATCAACCTGGACGATCCCTGTACACTCCCTGCACCCCCCGGGATAGCTAACGTCCAAGTCCACACTCCCTGCAAGAGTCCACGCCAGCGCCCCACTCGCCCCGAACTGCACCAGCCTCATGATGAATTGCGGCAAGTCGAAGAATCCTTCGCCGCTCTGATCGTGCAGCCAGCACTCCGTCATGTACTGTTTAACCCCAAAATTGGCACGTGCAAAGTCTTGGAGCGCCTCAAAGCCTCCGCTTGCGGAAGCATAGCAGTGCCACGCCACCGTGCTGACCTCAGTACTGTCGAGGACGTGCTGCGGATAAGCTGGCTTGTCCGTGTTGTGGTCGTACGCCCATATTTCTGTGCCCAGTTTGTTTGCTGCCATTGCAGCATAGGTAGCGTTCGTCAATAGAGCGGCGTAAGATGCGTTCATGAACATCGTCCAGGCTTCCCCGGAAACCGGTGCAGAGTGCAGCGGTTCGTTTTGCAATGTGATTGCGGTAACCTCTACACCGGAGGACTTGTACTCATTCAGGTAGCTGACAATGTAATTGACGTAGGCCTGGATGTATTTCGAAATCAGCGTGTTATTCTCCTTCATCCAGCCCGGAGGACTCCAAATGCTCCCAAGCAAGGTGACGTCGGGCGAAATGGCGCACATCCTCTTGACATAACGTAGCATCCTCTGTCCTGGCTCAGTTAAGGACCACCCTGCCAGTTCAGGGTCCGGTTCACCGCCGTTCTCGTCAAACGACCAGCGACCATCAGGGGTCAAGTCCGACTGCCCTATAGTCGTCCTCATGAACTCTAGCTGAATGCCAGACGAAGTGAAGAGGTCCAACATGAGGCCATCCACTAGTTCGTCGTCCAGACTGTCGAATAAGTAAGTTGTCGCGTCCGTCCAAGCAGCGCCGAAGCCATCAATGCTTTGCAATGGCTTCGTGGTGTCAACTGCCAGCGACCAGGTAGAGGAAGAGGAGGCATCAGGACAGGGGGATAGCGATCCAACTTTGTCCTCAGAACTATAGATACAGGTGTAGAGCGCCAATCCGGCCGTCGTCAATGGGTGGTGCATTGGTCGAACGATAACACAATCCTACCTGAACCTGTTTTTGCTTGTTCGATTCCGTTTTGTTATTCGAAAGAAATTAACAGAATGAAAAAAGGGTTGGTAGGCCTCCTGTTTGATTTATGTGGTAACTATCTCAATTGAAGCACCCAGACTGAAAACAAGAATGCCTCTGTGTGAGAGATCCCAGAGACACGGTAAAAGCAGAACATCATCATTGCCGTCACGATTGAGATCAAAGTACTCAAAAGCAAAGCAGACCGCATTTAAATCGGTAGGCAGCAATCGCCTAAAGCTCGTCAGAATCGCCCCAAGGAGCTTTAAAGGCCCACATCGAACTCAAAGTTCAGATGCTACCGCCGCCTCCCCTCTCAACCCATCTGAAGCCGCCGTTGTCGACGAACTCAAAGCCGCCACAAGCCTCGTCATCGTCATCTACCGCCGCTTCCAAATCGTTCCTGCCTCCTCCGCCGTTATCATCTTCACTGCCGCCTCCGCCTTTGTCAACCTCGACTGTCACCTCCAAGGTCTTCGATAAACATGAAGCGATCAAAGCTTCTCCACCTCCCGTTACTCCCGTTACTCCTGTTACTTCAACAGTAAATATACCTATAGAACACCCAAAAGAAGAAGTAAATCGCAAAGAAGAAGCGCCCCAAATCACCTTATCGTCATCGCCGACTGTCATGGTCCCTTCACCAGCACCAAAACCAACGACACCAGCACCAATACAAACAGCACCAATACAAACAGCACCAGCACCATATCCAGCACCTACAAATACACCAAAACCAACATCACCAACAACCCCCCCTCCCCCTGCACCTCCCCCCTTAACGCAAGAAGAATTAATGCCACCCCTCAATGACTTTTACGTCGCCCTCTCCACCCACCTGTCCAACCCTTCCCCTTCAACCCCCACCCTCCTCCCCTGCATCCAATCTCTCCTCCTTATAACCTCGCTCCCCCCCCCCTCTGACTCCACCTGCCTCGAGTTGATCGCCGACGCCAAGAAGAAGTGCGACGCCGCAATAACCCAGCTCGCAGAAACCTCCCACTCTTCCTCCGACGACTCCACAGCCGCGTCCTGCGTCGAATTCTGGTGCGCTTTCGACTTGCCTTCTTCGACGCTTCACGACACTTACGTGCTTAATAAATTCAGGGAGACTTGCAAGGTTCCGTTGAAGAACCTTTCTGAGACTCGTGAGGATCATGTACAAATTTTGGCCGAGATCCTCGCTAGCGGTTCGATAATTATTCAGGGGCTGTACCAGTGGCAAGACGCCGTGGCGAGCGGAGGAGGAGGAGGAGGTGAGAGCTGAAAACGTTCCTGAATAAAATCGAATCCGTTAAATACATATTATTTTCTAACCCCCGACCGAGGAAGATGTTCCAAACAATATCTTGAAAGTTATCGACCGAGGTGAGAAAGATGGAAATGCATCAATTACCCACTTGCACCCAATGCTAACTTATTCTCACCCTCGACCCTCGCAGTCGAGACGAAAATGGTCGACGAAATCGGCAAGGTCGTCAAAGCCATAATCAGCTGGTTTTACAAGGACGCAGGTCAGTTTTTTTGAGAACGGACGGCAGAACAATGATATGAGATAAGATCCTCCGCGCCTCGCTGATACTGCATGGTCATTGTTATTCACTTTCTCACTCCGTTATTGTTATTCACTCTTACTCGTCGCTTCGCTCCTCACACTCTACTCGTACTCAGTCGAGAGCGTCGACAGCGCGAACCTCGCCTCCCTCGACAAAATCCTGGACGATGTATCTTACGCCTCCAACCTCCTCCTTCGCTACAATCTCTTCCTCCGCCCCTCGACCCCCTCCACGACCACCTCCCAGACCCATGCAACCCTCAAGGCGACCTACCTCTCCCTCGAGACCTCGCTCCTTACCTCCGCTATAAACAAGAGCATAAAAACCTCCACCGTAATCGAAGTTCAGGACAACGTCCAAGGCCCGAGCTACTGCGACGACGTCTACGCCGTTTGCTTGAAGGCCCTGCAGAGGTCCGACGACGCAGGCGTAGAGGAAGAAATGAAGACGACGGTCAAGAAAATGTACGAGGAAGGTGGAGTCGTCTGGAAGGCAGTCGAGAGGAACGTGGCGTGCTTCGTGGAGGAGGGGAGGCAGGAGATAAAGGACGCGGACGAGAAGGCAAAGAAGTCGACCTTGGATATGTTCGCAAGCGCGCTGCTGGATGCAGTGGACGATGACATAGGGGGGGCTGGCGACGTTTGGAGGTATAGCGAGGAGGAGGTAAGACTGTGCGAGAAAGTATTGTTACCGAATATCGATGTGCATCGCCAATACATCCGTACATAACGCTGCTTACTCTTCATTTGTCGCAGAGGTTGACGGGAGTTTTGAGGAGAGTTGTCGGGGTATGGATGTGTTGGAGGGGTTGCGGAGGGTTGGATTTGGAGGAAGAGGTGAGAGAGAAAATTACCACAGACAGTACCACCACCGCAATCCACACCACCATTCTAATAAAATTCTCCGCACGAATATATCACAGGGCTTGGCCTGGAAAAAGAGGCTGGAGAAGGAAATCGAAACCCTCGTGGAGAGCAACGTCGGAGGAGAAGGCGTAGACGAGTTCGAGAGCATCGAAAAGAGCCTGCCCTGGAGAATCCTCTCGCTGACTTTCGACCGTATAGATTTCTGCGTCAAGGACCCGGAAACTTTTCAGAAGCTGGATTCAGACGAGATTGTCGAGAAATTTGTCGTAAGGCCCGTAGACGAGTGCCGCCTGGTCCAATTTCTCACCAAGGGCCACAAGCTCGGTGAGGACGAGATCGCCCTCATGGTGTACCGCGTAATTGCTAGGCAGTTTGCCAAGGTGAGAAGCGAAGAAGTGAAGAAGTGAATAGACTGTGAGGACGAGCTGGAATGTTTTATATTAAATATGTATCGCAACAGTACTCGCTCCGCTCGGTACGCTGCATGCGGCTTTGGAGGTTCTCGGTCGCTAAAAAAATGCGTCGTTTTTGTTTGCCACTTCTTAATTCTAACAATCGACCGACAGCTCTTCTACAAGTCTATCCTAACGACCAAAAAGGTGGGTCCGTGGGGTGCGATGCTCGCCCAGAAGTACCTCCGCTCGGTGATGAAAGCGTTGCTGAACGACTGGGACTGCGGAGAAATGGCGCTGAGGGAGGAGGTGAGAAGTTACGAGGAGCGACATGACGAGCCAGGAATGCTTTAATTCCGCTACGCCACTACCACCGCTACACATTTCTAACTCGTTAACGCCAATCTTCATGAAAAGTTTGAGAAATGCAGCGAGGCCGTATTCCTGCTCGGGCTCGAGAAGGTGAAGGACTACGCCATGTTCTACAAGGCCCAAGGCAGGTCGGCCGCAGTGCTCGGCGAAGACGAGGTCAGACGCGTGCTTGGCCAACGAGAAGACTTTGATGAGCGTGACTTGTGAATTGTAAAAATAGCTTTGAAAAACTGTGCTAATTTTGTATCATCAACATCAACCCCATCATCATTTAAAATTTACGAGCGAGTTTGACCTGCGTTTGACCCGTCTACCCTAACCCGTCTCACGATTTTCGTAAAACGTTGCTACTGCCGGCTCCACTAGGTCTCTACGCAGACAACACTAACGCAGACAACACAACCTTCCATGCGACTCGCTTCGCTTGTCGCCGCTTTGCTCGTCGCTGCTTCGCTCGTTTATAGTCTTGATTATTCTAAATTCAACCCCACCACCCCGAAAACTATTGCAACCAAGCATAACCCTTTCTTCATATTCATCACCTCGCCAAACCAAACCACGCCCGCGATGCTCACGGCAGCCGTCCCCAGAGCGCTCCAGATCGCGTAAGCTGTAGAGACAGGGATCACAGACAGCGAGTAACTGAAAAAGGTCAGAGAGGTGTTGTACAGGAGCAGGGAGAGCAGGTAGAGCGGCGTGGAGTTTCGATCAGTGGAAACCTTGATCAGAGTTGTCGCCCAAATTTCCACCAAGATCGCGAACATCAAATTCGACCATGCTATCACAAGACCGTTTTTTCCCTCAACGAACGCAGAAATCGGATTTGATCCACCACGAAGCGCCAGCATAGCCTCCCCATAACCCTCACTCTTCCAAGATGCTCGCCCCGCTTGCTTTAGATTCAGCATCGAGGGTTCAAATGCTTTCAGCGTCCAGGTACGCGCTTCGGAGCGTGTTGAGCTAAGAGTGATGATGCAGCATAGCACAACGAGCAGGTTTTTTTTCAATCTCATAACGCTGCCCTTCTCGATCTTCCTCCCTCTTTCTCCGTCTCGATCTTCCCGCAAAAATCCTCTGTAAAAGTTCAAAATCATTTGTCGTGATGGTTAAACCAATTCCGACGCTTAGCGCCGCATTCCTCGAGAGTGCCGCTAGTAAAGTAAGCATTCTCGAATAACTAAATTGTTTGCGCGCAGCCTCGCGGTGAAGGACAGACACACCCCATTTTTGCGACTTCCCTCCATGGACATATTCGAAGTCGATGACCTCAAGCTCGGACCTTGTACGACGAAAGGAGACCTAGCGATTTGACCACATGGCGTTCATGTCATTGAAGCCGCAAATACCAATACCGCTGCGCCTCGAAGCGCCGCATCAATGACCTTTGGGACAAACAGAGCGCTTGCTCGATAGCCCGCCTCTTCCCCCCCTCCCTTGTGCACTCCCCCCCTCTCCGGCTCCGTCTCTAACCCCCTTCTCCAACGCCCCCCCCCTTCCGCCCCCATTCGCCGCCCAGAATGAGCTTGTCAAGAAGCTCAAATCCGTCCACTCCGCCCTGAGTGAGGATGATGTCGAGCCCAATTCGGCAGCCTACCCCTCGCTTGATGGCCTTGCCGCATACCTCGTCAAGCCCAAATTGCTGAGCCACAAGGATAAGGAGGTGAATACTATACGGCAGCGTTGCCCTCCCCCCAAGTGCGCATTCTTTCTCACCTCACCCCTAACCCTCTTGCCCGTCCCTCCCTCCCCACCACCCTCCAACAACACCTTTAGGTCCGCCTCTTCACCTCGCTCTGCTGCATTGAGGTCTTCTACCTCTACGCACCCGAACCCCCCTGGGACTCTGATGAGATCATCGCCGTCTTCGAACAAATAATCTCCCAGCTCTCGAACCTGGCGCACTGCCACTCCTCGAGCCAGACCAATTACGCCATGTACTTCCACATCCTCGAGCAGGTCAGTTTCTGAGAATGGAGAAGGACGGCAGAACGATAATATGAGATAGCCCCTCCGCGCCTCGCTGACACCGCATGGTTATTGTTGTTCACTCTCACTCGGTTACTGTTATTCACTCTAACTCGTCGCTTCGCTCCTCGCTCTCGAACTCGTCGCTTCGCTCCTTGCACTCCCAGCTCGCCAACGTCAAGATCGGCGTCGTCCTCGTGGAGCTCACCCGCCAGGGCGACGAGAACGCCCTCGAGCAGCTTGCGGAGCTCACCCGCACTCTCCTCACCCTCGTGCACAAGGACCACCCCCAGGAGGTCATGAACCACGCCGTGTCTGCCATCGCTGCCTGCATCGACGAGTTTGACTCCACCATCCCCACCGCCATCCTCGACGAGGTCCTACTCTGCGTCGCCCGCGGCCCCAGCGCCGACGCCAACGCCGAGAACAACGCCACCGCCACCCCGGCCTACATGTGCGCCTACAACGTCATCAAGAGGTGCGAGGACCGCCTCTCCACCCCTGTCGCCATGCTCATGAACGGTCTCCTCGACGGCAACACCCAGATCATGAACGACACCCAGATCAGCCAGGACGCTGTCTGGGGAATCGTCTTCGAGCTGCACCGCATCGCCCCTAGCCTCCTGACCACCGTCATCGGAAACGTCGCCAGTGCCCTTCAGGTTGAGGAGGCCGACCGCCGCCTCCGCGTCGTCAAGCTTCTCGGCCGCCTCTTCTACTCCCCCACCTCCGACGTCGGAGTGAAGTTCGCGAGCTGCTTCAGGCAGTGGTCCGACAGGATCAAGGACGTCGACGTCACCATCAGGAAGCAGATGGCCAGGTGCCTCGTCAAGATCCTCGAGAACAAGGCGGACCTTCGCCAGTCGGCCACCAAGAGCCTCATCGCTCTCCTCGAGGACCCCGTCACGGACATCCGCATTGAGGTCGTCCACGCGATCTGCGACCTCGCCAGCGAGGACCCCTCCAAGGTCAGGGAGGAGCTTCTCCAGGCCATCGGCCAGAGGGTCAGCAGCAAGAGCAAGACGGAGAGGAAGGACGCCGCCACCGGCCTCGCCCAGATCTACCAGACCCACTACTCCAAGCCCAAGCTCGTCGAGATCAACGAGAACGAGGACTGTAACATCGACACCATCATCAAGGTCTCCATGAACCTCGAGATGGACAACGTCTCCGGCGTCCACGAGTCCCTCGCCTGGATCCCGACCGTCATCTTCCAGGCCCTCTGCTACAACGACACCGTCGACTCCGACATGCGCTCCCGCGTAATCCAGATCGTCGACGATGTGCTCCTCCCCAAGAGCCTCTCCAGCACCGCCCGCACCGCCGGCCTCGCCATGATCATCAACTCCATCAAGGATAACGACAACGCCCTCAAGTGGCTCTCGAAGTTCCTCTCCGAGCGCGCCGAGGCCCAGGTGAGAAGAAGCGGAGAGGACGAAGCAGCACACACATACAATCGTATTGCAATCCATCAACTGATAATTTATTCTAACTTGTCGCCCGCTTTCGCAGAGCGCTCTCGCCGCCTACCTCGAGGCCCGCGAGACCTCCCGCGGCTTCTCCACCGGATCCGCTGAGTACCTCACCGCCAACGTCGACGCCGAAGAGAAGCTTGACCTCCTTGTCAACAAGTACGTCCCCCTCGACGACCCCAAGAAGAGCGACATCCTGAACAAGATCCACACCCACAAGGACAAGACCCTCTTCAAAATCATGGAGAGCATCTGCGACAGCAACCACAGCCCCTCGGCCCGCGTCAAGGCCCTCGACGAGCTCCCCAAGAGGGTTTCCTCGCTCGGAGCCGTCGCCGCCTCGTGGATGAAGACCCTCGTCCGCAGGGTCAGCATGGGATCGGCCCTCCAGTTCGACACCATCAACCACTGCGCGATGCTCGCCCAGGAGTGCTTCGGCGAGGAAGAGTTCTACACCTCCTCCCACTTCCTCGACATAGTTAAGTTGGCCACCACCGCCTTCCCAAAGATTGGCCAGGGCAACAAGGGAGAGTGCTTCAAGACCCTCACCGAGTTCTTCTCCGAGACCAGGAAGCTCAGTGGCAAGGCCAAGGTGAGACTCCTACTACTACCCCTCGCTTGGTGCTTCTCGCTCTGTGATCTAACCCAATCAATCCAACATTCGCGCAGGACGAGGCCGAGGACAATAACATCGTTTCCTCCCTCTCCAAGATCCTCGCCGCCATCGCCCCCTCTGCCTCCGCCACGTCCACCAAGACGGACGACAAGCAGTTCCAGGACGAGCTCCTCCGCCTGTGCGTCAAGGACGGAACTCCCGAGCAGGCCAAGGACGCCGTCCACGTCATGGCCGCCCTCGTCGCCAAGGGCGACAAAGCCGAGCTCTCCGCCTTCTCCCCCCTCCTCAAGGCCCTCACCGCCCCCCAACGCCTCGCCCTCAACAACGAGAGGTGCGTCGCCATCCTTGCTGCCCTCGCCGCCCTCGCCGCCACCGCCCCCCTCGCATTCGAGGGAGGAGGAGGAGGCAGCTCCGAGGGAAGGGGCGTCAAGGCCGTCCGCTTTGCCCTCGAGAGCGTCATCCTCGGAAAGAGGGGCGCCTCTATCCTCGCCACCGACGACGATGACGAGATGGACGAGGAAGGCCCCGCCAAGAGCGCAAAGGAGAAGGCCGCCCTTGAGAAGAAGCTGGCCTCTGCCAGGATCGTCTCCGCCATCGAACTTCTCGTGGCGCACATCCGCTCCCTCCCCAAGTACAACAAGAAGAAGGAGGTCACCAACACCAGCGACGAGGTCTCCGCCCCCGCCCACACCAAGGTCGTTTTTAGCACCCTCGTCCGAATTCTCGAGGACGACGGCCTCCCTCCTTCAACCAGGGACCGCAAGATCTGCACTGACGCCAAGTCCAAGGCTGCCATCCGCAGGGCCGCCGGAATCGGCCTCATCCAGCTGTGCGACCCCGCTGGCGGAAGGGACTGCTTCCTCGATGTCAAGGGCTGGCACACGCTCTCCAGGTCGTTCACTGACTCCAACTCCGCCGTCAGGGAGGGAGTCGTCGAGCAGCTTAGCATGATGATCACCGGCCAGGGAAGGTACGTAGTGGCTGTGGCTAGAAATAGTCCAAAATTACCGCTTCGCAGTTCTAACTCGCTTCGCTCGTCGTCGCAGCTTCTCTGCCGTCGCCCCCTCGCTCCGCTTCCTCGCCTTGACTGTCCTCTGCGCCGATGCCGACGGAAACAACACCGTTGCCAACGGAGGAGCCGTCAACATTGGAAAGAGGTCCACCGCCGCCAGGTCTGCCGCCCTTCAGTGCGTCAAGACCCTCCGCAACACCTGCGACCAGATCCTCCTTCAGTGCAAGGCCAGGGGTGCCGGAGGAGAGGCCATGTTCGAGAGCCAGGTCAAGCCCGCCGTCATGCCCGAGTTTTCTCTGCCGTACGCCCTGAACCTGCTCGCGTTCAGATCGGAGACGCCCATCATCAAGGACGGCAGCAAGGCCGCCGAATCCGACGCCGGCTACAAGCAGCTCCGCAGGAGGCTCAAGTGGCTCCTCGAGCCTCTCATCCAGAGCCTCGGCAACCACGCCGACAACATCTCGTTCCTGCTCAGGGTCACCGAACTCGTCGGAAACAGCTTCGAGTGCGTCGACATCATCGGAGCCGACGAGGAGGAGGCCCAGGACGACATGAAAGGAGCCGATGCCAGCAAGAAGCTGACTACCGTGTGCAAGGCCGCCAGGGAGGCCCTTCTGAAGTACGTCAAGACGGACGACAACCTCGCCCCCTACCCCGCTCCCGTTCAGATCCCCAGCCAGATGTTCAAGAAGAGGGAGGGCGGCCAGTTCAAGGCCACCAAGGTTGACCTCATCAAGGAGAGGAAGAGGATCTCCGAGATGCAGGACGACGATGACATGAACATGGGCGACGACGGAGGCTTCGCTATGAACGAGGACGACGACTTTGAGGTCAGGGAGACCGAGGCCCACGTCGACGACATGACGCACGCCGCCGACCTCGTCAAGTCCCCCGTCAGGAAGGCGAGGAGGATGACCAACTGGAACGTCAGCCCCATCGGCAGCCCCAACGGCAGGAACAAGAGCATCAACAAGAGTCTGAACACCTCGGCATCCTCCGCCTCGGGAAGGCAACCCCTCAGCCAGGCTCCTCTGGTGAAGACCGTCATCAAGGTCAACAGGATGGACACGAGCGTCGACGGAAGTCACAGCAGCTTCAGCAAGTCCGGAAGCAGCACCGGAAAGAAGAGGAAGGGAGGCAAGAAGACCACTGCGAGCGTTGACGAGAGCTTCGATTTCGACGACAACGAGAACGTCGCCACTGCTAATACTAGCACTGGAAAGGGAAGCGGCTCGGCGGCTAAGAAGGCCAAGAAGGCCACCGCCACCAAGCCCAAGGCCAAAGCGGCAGGAAGGCGCAGCGTGAGGGCTAGGTGAAGAGGAAGAGGATGAAAGGAAACGATTTGGTATTATGTTAGGTTTGCTAGGGGGGGTGGGGGGGGGTGGGGATTATTAGCGGGGAGAATGGGATAAGGGGAAAAGTTCAGCGATTTGCAACGACGATCAAGAAAAAAATCTATCTTGCATAACGAATTTTGGAATTGAATGTTTGTTTGTTCACTCGTCAACTCCCAAGAACTCCCCATCCTGTCCTCTCCTGACATTTAAAATTCTAGTGACTGCGTCCTTTCTGATTCCGGCGGACTTTTTATCATTCGAGTACAGGTGGGGGTATAACTTCTCTCCCTCCTGCGGCTTGGTGTCTCCGACAGGCGCCGCCGGCTCGAGCCTGACCTCGCCCTTCAGGTGTCCGACGTCGAGCTCCAAGCAGACCCATTCGCCGGGCTCGTCCTTGTAGAATAGGTTCCCGACCATCACCAGCTCGCTGATGAAATTCGCGAGGTGGGTGAATCCGTCCTGCAAGTAAGTGTTGGGCACGTAATATTGATCGGCGTCCTCCCACTCCTTCTTCCCGCAGATGTGGTAGAGCTTGTCCCTCGTGTTGAGGAACTCAGCGTCCTCCCACATTTGCTTGTAGTCCCTGCCGTGGGTGTTGTCCGCTTTGAAGCCCCAGGGCTTCGTCCCCTTCTCGGGCTCTCCGACCGGCAGCGACATTTTGTTGTCAGACCCGTGGCGTTCCAGCACCCAGCCGGTGTCCGAATCACCCTCGATCTTACGCCGCAGCTTGAACACCCCCGTCGGAGAAAATTCACCGGCCTCGTACAGCGGCTGCTTCAGCAGGTACGCGATCAGCGACACCGAAGCGGCGTGCGAGTAGAATACATCGACGGTGTCGTCCGGAGAGTTTTGTACCATGCCGTTCACTCTATCACCGAATGTCTGAACTCTGCGGAGGTAATCTATTCCCTGCTCCTTCTCTCTCATGTTGGACCAGTCGACCTCGTCCATCGTGACCAGAGGCTTGTATTCTAAATTAATCAAAGGCTGGTAGTTCATCCTCTCCACTGGCGTGGGCAGAGTATTGTAAACGTGGCCGTACTCGCAGAGGCCGGGCTCGAGGTTCAGCTTGGCGTTCGCGAGCGACAGCAGCGGAGCCGCCGTCTGTATCACGCGCCAGTACAGCGAGCTGCGAATAGTAGGCGGACAGCTCTCGTTCTTGAGGTCTTCGGCGACCCACTCGGCGCAGAGGTTCGCCTGCTTAAGGCCGTAGTCGCAGAGGGGCGGATCAGTGGCGAGGACCGACGGGACCGACGCCGCAAGGCCCTTCCACATGTCAGGGTTGGCGTAATCGAAACGTGATCCATGGCGGATCAGGTAGATCACGTGCGAAGGCATCAAATCAATCAATCAGAAGTCATTTCACATTTCACTGTGATACTACCCTCAATTTTTTTTATCGATCATGCCTCCCCGATCAAAGTCACGCTCCCGCTCAACGTCGCGGTCCCGCGGCGCGAGATCTAAGAGCCCAGCTAAAGCGACAAAAAAGGCCAGCGTGACGAGCACAAAGAAATCTAAGCCAAAAGTAGGGCTTGGCTCCGGTGAGGAAACTCGAACGCTACACGTCAAGTCGCGCACCACATTCGCTTCGCGTCGCCCAGCACAGGCATCGCTCAGCACATTACATCGGTACACCGTCGATTCATCGATACGTCGTCAATAACTAACCGCATCGTCCGAACCCTCGCCCTCGCTTCCCTTCCCTTCGCAGGCAAGGCAGAATACACAATCATCCTTCCTGTCTACAATGAGCGCGAAAATCTCCCAATAATGATCCACCTTTTCAGCCAATACCTCTCTCTGACTGACTACCACGTGATAATCGTAGAGGACAACTCGCCTGACGGCACCCGGGAGGTCGCTAAGCAGCTCCAAAACTCTTACGGCGCCGACTTCATCACCGTTTTGGAGAGGGAAGGAAAGCTCGGCCTGGGATCCGCTTACCTTTCCGCCCTCCACCTGGTCAAGTCTCCCTTCGTTATTTTGATGGACGCCGACCTCTCTCACCACCCCAAGTTCATCCCCAAGTTTGTCTCCAAGATGTCGGAATCTGGCTGCGACGTGGTCACCGGAACCCGCTACCGTGACGGCGGCGGCGTCGCCGGCTGGGACACCCGCAGGAAGGTGATGTCCAAGGGCGCCAACTTCCTGGCCGACTTCCTCCTCTCCCCCGGCGTCAGCGATTTGACCGGCTCCTTCAGGCTTTACAAGACGCCTGTGCTGCGCGAGATTTTCCCGCTCATCGTGAGCAAGGGCTACGTCTTCCAGATGGAGGTTATGGTCAGGATCATCGATGCGGGGTACAAGGTCGAGGAGGTAGGGATAAGTTTCGTCGACAGGATCTACGGAGAGAGCAAGCTCGGGGCTGGGGAGGTCATCGGCTACCTCAAGGGATTGCTGAATTTGTTCTTGACGACGTGATTAATGAACAGCAAGCAGCAGCGCTAAGCATTTTTTCATAGAATACAGATGAATATCATAATTACTTAACTACTTCTTCTCAAGATCACCGGTCGGATCAATCGTAGCTAGCCGAAGCTGGGCCTCCTCCAACAAATCGTCAGTCTTGCAGAAGGCGAAGCGCACATAGTTTTTAGCCTGGTCGACGTTCTCGGGAGAGTAGAAGGGGGAAGGAGGGATCACGGCGACTTTGGGGTTGGTGTGAGTCATGTAGCGAGCTAGGGCCCAATCACGGGGCATGGGGGAGGGGGCGGACAGCGACTCCTCCTCGTAAACCGAGTCGGGGAAAGTCAGGCGGCTGGTGTCGGCGCAGATGAAGAACCCGCCCTGGGGGCTGCAACGAGCAAAGTGAGTCGTGTTAAGATTGGCGTTAACGAGTTAGAATTGCATACAGGCGGTTAGACTTCGTCTTCGCTGCGTCGTACCTGATGGGGGAGATTCCAGCCGAGGTCAGTGCCGCTTCCAAGACGCCACGCCTCTTCTTGTAGTCCGCCGCCAGCCAATCGTAGAAGGTGGGGAACTCCTCGTAAGGCTCCCTCGCCCTCTTCAAGCACCGGGCGATGGTGTCCTGCGTTACGCTGGGGGAGCTAAAATTCACCCACTGCTGCAGGTCCGTCATCTTCTTTATGAGATCGTCCGGCCCAATCGCCCAGCCCACCTTCCACCCAGTCGTGCTGAAGGTCTTGCCGGCGGAGGACATCGTCAGCGTCCTCTCGAACATGTTAGGCAGCGTGGCGAAGCTGCGACGAGCGAAGCGGGGAGCAGTGGACCGAAGCGACGAGTTAGAATAATGTAGCAGTGTGAAAATCCCTGCCATGTATGTCAATATCCAGTACCGAGGGAGCGAAGCGACCGAGAACCCCAACGTGAAATATATATAGCTTGTTGTTGATAGTTGAAAATAGTTGAACACGGAAGGAAGATCTCGTCAACGCGTCTTATCAGCTTGTCGCTTCGCTCCTCGCAGCCTCTCACCTAATGTGGGGGGATCCCTCGGGATCAAAGACAATGTGCTCATAAACCTCGTCACTGAAGACGACTAAATTCGGATAATTACTAACGATCGAACTGATGCGCTCCAGCTCCTCGCGGGAGAACATCTTCCCGGTGGGGTTGTGCGGCGTGTTGAGGACGAGGACCCTCGTCTTTTTGCTGATGGACGCCTCAAGGGCGTCAAAGTCAAAGGTGAAGACGTCGTTGGAGGTTGGAGGAGCGGTAAGGTCAGTCTTAAGGGACACGAACTTGGGAACGCCCCCCATCAGGACAACCTGGGACCCGTAGATATCGAAGGCGGGCTCGAGAAGGACCACCTCATCTCCAGGCTGCAGGAGCGCACGGAAGGCGCAGTACATTACTTGCGTGCAGCCCAACGAGGACATCACATTCGTCATAGGGTCAACGTTCAAGTGACTCCAGCTAGGCCGCCCGTTGTACTCGTCAGCGAGGGCGTTCGCTAGGGGCAGGTGGCAGTTTGGACGGCAGTATTGGTTCGTGGAGGTGCCAGGGGTCTGGACAGAGTCGACCATCGAGGTGACGACGAAGGGCGCAGGGTCCCAATTAGGGAAGCCCTGACCGAGGTTGACAGCGTTACTGGCATTCGCGAGGGGAGAGAACTGAGAGAGAGAGGGCGGAGGTGGGAATATTGATTTTTTGGTTAGTAAGTGAGGCGAGACCGGTAGCTCGCTGACATCAAATCAAAATAGAAGACTTATATCTTTAGCAGCTCTTTTTAAATTTGCCGAAACACTTACCTCGTGCCATACTGTTGGTTTAGAGAGCGCGTCAAGAGGATTTGAGGCGGCCATACGAAGAATAGATCCTTTTATTCTCATTTTTCCTTTGGGCTCCTTTCCCAGCGAAAAAGGGAAATTTAAGATACTGGTCAACGACGTCCGTCAAATGGGGCCAGGTCGGACCTCCGATAGTTTGTTCTTACAAACGTTCCTCATCTTCGTCTTCATCATCATAACCGCCAATCCTCTCGCAGTACCAACTCAACGAGTTGCGATTGTAACCGGAGCGAGCCGAGGAATTGGCAAGGGAATCGCGCTCGAGTTGGGCAAGGCAGGCTTTGCGGTGCACTGCCTCGGGAGATCGTCCAGAAACTCCAATAGTGACCCGAATGACGACATGGGGGTTTACCGTAGACTGCCTAAAGACGAAGAGCTGAATGTCGAGCGCACCGCAGAGCAAGTCAAGGAGCTCGGAGGAAGAGGGGTGCCGCACGTGTGCGACTGCGCAGTCGATGGCGAAGTCGAAGAGAAGATAAAACAAATAGCCGCTTCTGAAGGCCGCCTCAACTGCCTCGTGTGCTGCGCTTACTCCGTGCCGAGCCAAAAGCTGCGGGATGACTTTTGGAATCAAGGTCTAGAAATGTGGGACGCAGTGAACGGGGTGGGGCTGCGATCCGTCTACGCCTCCTGCCTCGCGGCCGCCACGAGCATGATCGAGACCGCGAAGCTTCAAACTCCCTCGGACCCCCCGCCGTTGATGTGCCTCGTGAGTAGCTTCGGTGGCAAGAGCTACACTTTCAACGTCGCCTACGGAGTCGGCAAGGCCGCCGTGGACCGCCTAGCGAGCGACATGTCGCTGCAGCTGCGCAAGCACGACGTCGCCACCGTTTCGCTGTACCCGGGACTTGTCAAAACGGAGGCTAACTTGGAAATGGTGAAGATGGGGACGTGGGGCGAGGCGAGCGGCAACCTCGACCTCTCCGCAGGGGAGACGACGAGATTTTCTGGAAAGGGCCTAGTCGAGCTCCTCTCGCTTGACAATGCGCGCATGATGGAGCGATCGGGCACGGTGCAGGTCGTTGCAGAGCTGGCGGGCGAGTTCGGTTTCAACGACGATGATGGCAAGCGCCCAGCGTCAATCCGCTCCCTTCAGTACTTGCTCCCGAACTTTGTATTCCCCCAGATCGAGCGAGGTGAGAGCCGAAGCAGTGCGATTATTTTTGTGGCCATCAACAAAACTTTCTAATACTTGCCTAGCAGATTCTGGGAAGGAAATCCCCGATTGGCTGAAGAATAATATTCCCAACGTTCTCCTTCCCTGGTCTGTTTTCTCCGCAGGCCCACCACCAGAAAAAAAGTAAATAATAAATTCATTATGATTTAAATAGCGTACTTAGCCTCATTAACCTTGCTCATAACCCTCCTCCTATAGAATAGCACGTAGGCGTTGGCGTTGACTACGCTCTCCTCCGGAATCTCCTCGTACCTTTCGTCGTCAAATTCCACCCACTGGTCGACGTCTTCGTCCTCCTCGTCGGAGTATTCGTCGTCGGCGGCGGCTTTCTTTCCGAACCATCCCCCGTCCGAGTCTTTCTTGTTGCCGCTCCAGTCCCTGACGTTGACGTAGGATATGTAATGCCCGCCAGAGATGCCTCCCAGGTGATTGACGACTCCCACCAGGTCGTAAATGCACTCCTCCTCCGTCTGCAGGCTTTCCTCGTCCAGGAACTCCCTGACGTTCAAGCCCGTGAGGGGGTAGTCGACCTTCGTCCCTATTTTCTGCTTCCAACGCTGCCCCATGTTGAACCTCTTGAGGCACAGGATGAGGCAGTCAGGCGTCGTCCAGAGCTGAGTCTTCTGAGTAGCGTCCTGTTCCTCCTTGCACTTCGGGCATCTGAACTGCATGTCCTTGCTGCTGCAAAACGAGTGGAGGGACGACCTCAAAGTGCTGCCCTTCTCCTTAAGGGCCGCCTCCTGCGACGAGATACGAGAGACAAGAGTAGCGAGTCGCAAAGGGAGGGGGCGTTCACGAACGTTAGAAACGACCAAGAAGAAAGTGGTGGAAGCAGAGACGTCCTCACCTCTTCCATGATCTTGTCGACCTCCGCCTCGGACTTGGCGTCGATCTTGCACGCCTTGTACTCTGGCGCCGAGGCGAGGACTACCGTAACCGCCAGCCTGGGGTTCCAGAGGTTGCTGATGCATTGCCGCCTGTCTATGTCGAAGTTCTGAGGCTCGGTGTCGGTCCCCAGGGGATCGTCGAGACCGACCAGGTTGATCTTGAAGTCGAAACCCTTGTTGAGCTTGTTGACTTTTTCGCGGAGGTTTCCATCTCCCCTGGCCATCGGAGGCGTGCATTCCTCCTCCTCCGGTAGAAGGATCGACTTGATGTAGCTGTTGGGGTGGGCGTGGGCGTTAACACGACTACTTTTGAATATTCGATTATTATTATTATCCATTACCAGCTCTCTCACCTGTCGTCGCTCTCCTCCAATATCTTCACCACCTTATCGACCGTCTTGACCTCCTTCGTCATCTCCAGCTTCATGACGACCTTGAGAATCTCAGCGTAACACTTCGCGTAGCTGCGACGTAGTAGTAGGAGAGAATCGACGAGTTAGAACAAAGTATAAATTTGCAGCGAAGCGAGTGAGCCGAATGTTAGCTCACCTCCACTCCCTGCTCCACTCTACATTGTGGCAGACTCCTGTGAGGGCCCCTTCAAATTCGAAGTACACCTTCCCCGATATGGGTCCCCTGCCCGCCTCGTGTCCGCTGGTGTAGATGGGCGATATGAGTCGGTGTTCGAAGTTGTCGATGTCGTAGCTCCTGTCCCACTTCCTGCTGTATTTGTCGAAGTGGACGATGACGGCTTCGGGGGTGTCGGGGTCGACAGAGACTACGCTGCCGTTGAGGACCTTGTTCCTGTCCTCGAGCTGGAAGCGGAGACCGATGAGGGAGGAGTTCACGTCGGAGGCGGACCGAGGCCAGCGCTTCTTGGAGATGTACTTGGTTATGTTGGACGAGTCGACGGTCTTGGGCTCGGAGAGGGAGGCGATGTAGGCTCGGACGTAGTGCTCGTCGAATTTGTTGTCGAGGGCGGCGTCGACTTCCTCCGGCGGGCATCCTGGCGAGGAGCGAAGCGACGAGTTAGAATAACCCGTGTTCAGCCATTTTTACAGAAATTAGTCCTCACCTTCCTCGATAATAGCCTCCCTCTCCTTTTCCTCGTCGAAATCAATCTTTAGACTCTTCTCCACCAAGCAATCCAAAGCCAGCACCTTACAGACCTTCCCATATTTATATTCGTTAAACCACCCTTCCTCCTCATACTGAAACGATTTTTAGTGTTAGAAGAAGAAAAAAGACGAGCTGATAAGGCGCGTTGACGAGATCTTGGCGCTCATCGCCGGTACTTGAGCACGTAATGTAGCTGCTGCCAACTCTACGCCGTTTCTAACATCAAGAACAAATCTTCCATTGCGAATCGCTTCGCTCTCATTTCCAAAAACCATCTCTCTCTCACCTTCTTCCACATCTCCTTAACCCCCTCCTTCCCCCCCAACCTAACCCAATCCACATACTCTCCATCCTCACTAACGACCGTCTCAACAAAACAAACCTCCCCCCCAACTTTCCCCTTAACCCTAACCCCCACATCATCTAAATCCCCCACCTCCGCAACCAAATTACTGCGACGAGCGAAGCGAGTCGCAATAGAGGGTTGTTCATGTTGTTAATAACGGCATATAGTTTGGCAGCAGCGACGTTACGCACGGACGTATCGATCATGCACAACAATATCCAGTACACCCTCCTCCTCGCACACTCTCACCTATAAACATAACCTTCATACTCCGTCAAAAAATTAATAGCGTCTTTACCTTGTACATCCAAAGGCACAGTACTATAAACGTCATAACATCTACTCTTATACCCGCAAATTCCGCAGGTCGTTTTTTGCGAGAATTGACTTTGAAATAGTGACTGTATAACGCTGCGATATCGCGAAGCGAGTCGCAATGCAAGGGGAGTTAGAATAATGTAGCAGTGTGAACGTCACGGTCATGTACGTCGTTGTCCGATACACACGCCTCCTCAGCTCCTCGGTTTGCGTAGAGACACACTCTCACCTGACGTTTCGGAGTAAATGTCTAGTCCAGAATGCCGTGCTTAGATCTATAGATGTTTGGGACGTACACCACGAATCAGACAGAGGAGGGAGGTAAGGTTTTGAAGTTATTAAATTCAAGTCTTCGTGGATGCCGTCGAGTAATTCGGTTAGGAATTCTTGGGAATCTTGTTGACTTGAGTTTGAGAATTGGGATTTCTGCGACGAGCGAAGCGAGCCGAGGAGCGGAGCGACGAGTTAGAATTGTGTAGCACTGGTAGTGGCGGAGCAGAATTAACACATTCCCGGCCCGTCGGTTTGCTCGCTCACAATTTCTCACCTGACTTGAGAAACTTTTCTTAAATGACCCCAAACTGCTGGGGGTAGGAGAGTGAAGATCTTTCAAGATTGAAGCGAAAGCACGGGCGATTACACCGCCGTAGCCTAAGACGTTATCTGCGACGAGCGAAGCGAGAAAGCAAATGAGGAGATGTTCATATCGTTAAAATTCGGGGAAAACGTTGGAGGCAGCTATGTTACATATGGAAAAGTATCGGCGATGAAACGTCGACATCCCGTTACTTGTCTTCTCAGTTTGTCGCTCCGCTCCTTGCAGCGTCTCACCTTTGTTTATTTCTGATTCCCAGTTTCCGGTTAAGAAATACGTGCTTAAACCAGGGCAGACTTTTAAACATTGCAACGCTGCGGCCATGTAACATGTGTTACCTAAATTAGGTAGACCGGAGAGTTGAAGGGGAGGGAAGAGGGATTGGAGTTGGCGTTGAGGTTTGTATGATTCGGGTGTCCAGTATGTACCTTCAGGTGATAAGTGAGTGTAAGTGAGTGAGTGAGTTGGCGTTGAGGTTTGTATGATGAGGTTGAGGTTTGTATGATTCGGGTGTCCAGTATGTACCTGTTGGTGATAAGTTCGTTATGTGTGAATATGATTTGTAGTTTTTTGAGTTGACGGTGTACTTTACGTAATAGTGGTCTGGGGGGGTTGAGGGGATGGAGAGGATTGTGCCGGGGTACCAGTTGCCTGATTTTTCGAGGACGTCGACGCGGTCTGAGACTGAGGGAGACCAGGAGGGGGAGGGGGGGGGGGGGAGGCGACGGAAGTAGTCTGTGGTGGTCAGCTCGAGGGCGACGGTGGTGGAGTCGGGGGAGAAGGGGACGTCGGTGTAGGGATTTATGGTTGACTTTTCGCCTGATATTTCGAGGAGGACGGTTAAGGTTGTGGAGGACTGTCCTTCCCATACTCTGCACTTCCAAGGTTGTTTGAAGGTTTGTGTGTATTTCGTGATCAGGTTATTCAAATCGGAGACTGGGAGAGTGAACGAGCGGAGCAAAGTGACGTGAATATATATAATATAACCTCATGAGTTCCCTTCGCTCTCCCCTTCCCTCCCTTCCAAAACATCTATAAAACTCTCATTCTCACCTTCCCCACATCTCCTCCTATACCTCTCCACCCCTCTATACGGTCTCACGGGATTAACGAAACAAACCTTCTTCAACCCGCCTTCTTTTATACTCGGTTTTATACCGAAGGTACGTTTAACCCACTTGAACTCGTTCTGGGACACGGAAACGTAAGGGGGAGACGACACGGAACAGAAACCAGGGCGGGAAAGAGAGGTTGAGATGTATTTTTTTAGGTTGGTGTGGTAGGAGAGTGGGAGGAGGTAGGTTGGGGAGTTTGGAGGAGAAGGTGGAAGGGTTTTATAGCTATTTATTTCTGGGAGAGGATGGAGGGAAGAGGATCGGAGTTAGAGAGGAGGGAGAAGCTGAGAGACGAGAACACACTTACCTTTTTCAATATAGGAGAGAGTATCAATACCTGTCTCATCTTTAATAACGTCTCCAACCTGCGACGAGCGAAGCGAGGAGCGGGGTTAGAGGGAGCGAAGCGACCGACCGAACGAAGCGAGGCCCGAGCGTTAATGAGTAACGAGGCCCCGCTCCGAGTATAGATGGAGCGAAGCGACCGACCGAGCGAAGCGCGACCCGAGCCTTAATGAGTACGCTCGGCCCCGCTCCGAGCGTTAATGGGTACCGAAGCCCCGCTCCTCGCACACTCGAATTTTGCAGCAGCAACATTACATTTGGAACGTATTGAGCAGATACGTTGATATCCAGTTCCTTATTTCAGGTCGTCGCGTTCGACACACTCTCACCTTCTCCCCAATAACTTGTTCAAGATCTTCTAGAGTTTCTGGTATTTTAACGAAAGTTATGTTATAATTTTTCAAGAACTTTTTGTAAGTTTTTAAAGACCACGAAAGTGTGTAAGGCTGCCGGACGAGCGAAGTTAATAATGGCGTATAATTTGGCAGCAGTCTCCGTTACAAACGGAACGTATCGGGCGTGACGTTGTTATCCAGTACATGTGCCTTTTCAACGTTGTCGTTTATCGCGAAAGAGACACAAACTCTCACCTGTTGTGTGGTTAAAGAAGTTAATAGATCTTCAGTAATTTCTCCACCTGCTATGAAATGGATTAATAAAGTAGGTAAACTAAATGCCAAAGATTCTATTAACAATAAGCAGAGATTTAAAAGCGGAGGGGTTGAGGGGAGGGTTAAATGGTTGAGGATTTTTTGGGAGAGGGTTGTGAGGAGTTTGGAGGAGGGGATTGGAGGGTGAGAGGTTAGGAAGGAGGTTAAGTTTGTGTAGGTTAAGGGACTTGGGGAGACGGATGCTATGTTTGTTTGGGGAGATGTGGAGGATGTAGTAGGAGATGATATTGGCGAAGATACAGCAGGGTTGGCAGCAGGGTTGGGGCTAGAGGGGGATACCCCATTATTATTATGGCTGCTGCTGTGGCTGCTGCTGTGGGGACTCTCATCTGATGGAGGAGGAAGGAGAGAACCTTGATGAGACAGTGAGGAGCAGTTTCCCATCGTAAGTTTTTGTAAAGAACGATGAGCTGTACAGTGCGTCAGTGTGTACACTGTCAGTGTGTGATATAAGGGACCTGAATCAGGGCTAGCTCGAGGGAGTTTTCGGGACTGACAATTTGATGAAAGACAATTCACACGCAGCCTTTGCCGTTAGTTATCTAAACGCACGTGAAATTACTATACAGATAGAGCGGTGCTAGTTTTATTGAATTATGGTTCTCGTGAAAAAGATTTTTTTTTTAGCAGCGATTCCCCGAAAAGAAGGGGATTTGGTGAATCGATGAAGCTCCCCCACAATTATCGGTCAGTTTCATCTCTCACACGTCCTCGTTAGCACTCTTGCATTTTCCATTCGTTTACCTTGTCATATTCTTATCTCTAGTACATATCTTCGAAAGCTATCACACACGTAAATAGTCACACCAATACCCGCGTTTATGGCATCCGTTTGTCTGCTCTAACATTTGTCATAAACTTTCTCACAATATAGTAGCGTACACGCACTATTACTGTGTGAGATGATAATTGTTATACATAATATTGTAATCGTTAATAAAAATATTATTATTACATTATATTACCGTTGAAAATCACTTTAAACGCTCAGAATCCGACAGGAGGAGAAGTTCACACCCATAAAGTTGCTATTTACATGGCGTATATATACATATTCACGTGACACTTCTCGGTCGTTTCGCCCCCTCATTATAATAAGTGCCTCGTGCCTCGCTGCGCTCTGTACGCCTAGCGGCTTTGTGGTGTTCTCGTTTGCTTCGCTCGTTCCCTCGGTACCCTCCTTCTACGCGTGAGAGTTCAGCCTTCCAGAAAGCTACCGCATAACCTCGACCGCTTTAACGCTTGTGCGCTCGACGTCCACTCTAACCCGCACCACTTCCCTCCCTCTCCCCAGCCCTAAAAAGATAATGACGAACCCTAACATCTACGGTCAATCCTTCCCCTCCGGTTCCACTGCCCCCTGGATTCAAAAGCTCCACACCGCCCACCGTCCCACCGTGATCCTCGGCGGCATCGCCTTCTTCTCCGGTATCTGCGCCCTCGACTTCGCTTACAATTTCGCGACGGGACATAAGAATGCGCCCGCGAGTCATAATCCCGCGTGGGCGGAGGCTACTAGGAGTTATTTAAGGGCGCAGAATTGTAACCCTATTACGGGGGTTAGCTCGAAGAAGTAGAGAGGAGGGGGAGAGGGTGGGGGG
>BRXY01000094.1:48172-59098 GCA_030267945.1 Triparma strigata
GGGGGGGGGGGGGGGGAGAGAGTGGAAGGAAAAAGCACGGTTTTTAATTTAAAGTGAGCGTTTTTCTTTTTCTTTTTTTAGAGGTGGAAGATGTGGGGAATATTGTATAGAGCGGAGGTAGGTGACTACAGCCTCGTTGTCGATATCGTTAACATCGGAGGGCACTAGCTTGGGACAGTTGAAGAATACACCGGAACCATTGACACCAAATTTTTGAAGCGAGCCTGGGACCTTCATCTCTCTTAAACTTGTGCAAAGTGCGAAGGCATAACTTCCTAATTCTTGAACGTTCGTGTGAAGGAGATCGATCTCTTCTAGACTTAAGCAATCAGAGAAGGATTGTACACCAATAGATGTCAACGACTTTGGGAACTTTATGTCTTTCAAACTACTGCAGCCTATGAAGGAACGATCACCGATGCTTGTAATGCCTTCGGTTCTAGTGTCACAATTGTATTCGGGAGATCTTCAGACGTTCTTTTTGACACATCGCGTAGTAATTAATGTAAAAGTCGGCTTTTTCCCTTTCACAGGCCACTTCCAAAATTGGTTCATTTCCGCACCGGCTAGAATCAGCCTTTTTCAACCGCTCTCCCCTATCCCCTGCGGCTAATTGTTGCTTATAACATTCATCTTTATACGTTCAAAGTCGCTGTTAGCGCTTATAGTTCTTTATCTTATCCATGAAGAGTGCTTTACGCATCATCATGTCTTTCCTCCTTACTCTACTCCTCCTACACTCTCAAACCACGCAATCCTTCCAATCTTTCCACGCTTTTCTTCCTATGAAAGGAGTTAGCAGGTCCCCAAGCTTTCTTAAGAGCAACTCTAACTCAGAAAGTTCTCCAGAAAGTTATCTCAGTTCGAGTCTAGACTCGTCTAGTCTAGATCTATCACTTCTACCTCCCTCATATTATCCCTCCTCCTTCCCTTCCTCTAGCATAATCTCTTCTCTCCCTTACACGGTCCCTCAAGCTTTAGGCATCTACGTTATAAACGAAGCTCAACCATTCACGATTCAAGGGAAGGAGGAAGATGTTAAGAGATACTTGGAGATGAAGAGCCCGAGTATCGTTGGAAATGATGAAGTTGAGGAAATGTGTACTATCACAACGAAAGGTGAGGATAAGGACCCGGTTGAAAGGTAACCTGAAAGGTAATTTGGTAAATCTGAAGGGGGGCGGAATGTCGAAGGATATATAACGCCCGAATGAGATGACTGCTACATTACGTAATTCTAACTCGTCGCTTCGCTCCTCGCATTCCCAGGCGAACTCCAACACCTCTTCACGTACGTTTCCTCCTCCTCAACAATAATTCCCTCCTCCCCCGACCTCCTCCCCCAATTCACCGCCACTACCTTCCCAATGGATGGCGTAACCCTCACCCC
Source organism: Triparma strigata (assembly GCA_030267945.1). Lineage (NCBI taxonomy): Eukaryota > Bolidophyceae > Parmales > Triparmaceae > Triparma > Triparma strigata. The sequence continues at coordinate 49,563 of BRXY01000094.1, forward strand.
CTCCTCCCAAATTTCCATCTCCCTCTTAACCCTCCAACCCTACGAAACCTTACTCTCAAACCTCCCTCCAACAACCCAAATAATCCCCCAAAAACACGTCACACCCTCCAACCTCCCCTCCTTAAAACATTACCTCCTAATCTTCCCCTCCCAAACCTTCCCCTCAACCTTACACTCCCTAACCCCCCCCCTCTCCTCCGATAAAATAACCTTAAAACTCCTCCAAATCCCCCCCCCCGTCTACGAGTATTACACCATCACAACTCCTCGCCCCCCATACACAGGTCTCCTTAAATCCGTCACACCATTAGATTTAAAACTCCCTCTCGAAATAACTAGAAAATGTTATACGGGAGCTGAAGGTTTATCAAAACGTATAATAAAAGAGGAGTTTACACATAAAATTTTAATTTTTGGGAGGAGAGGGAAAGGTGTTATCAGGTTTAATGCGGTTGATAATGAGGATAGAGTGGAGAGGTTTTTGGAAGGGGAAGGGGAGGAAGGGGATTATCCACCGGGAGTTGGGGGGGAGGTTAGGGGGGAGGAGGGGGAGGTGAGACGTTTTTTTTAATATATTGTGAGCGTTTTAGAGACTAACAGGCAAATTGTTGTTCAACCAACATGCACAGGTTTTAGGTACGCTATTGGAGGTTGGTGTTGGGTTTGAGGATTCTGTCGGTCTGGCTGTTTTGAAGAGGTCTAGTGTTGAGAAGTTCAACGTTGAAGTCGGGATGAGGGTATGGGCTGGCGGGAGTTGGGGGGTTTTAGAGGAGGTGAGAAGTGTGACTGGTTCGCTTAATATATTTCGACCCAATCTAACAGCATTTCTCAAAACAGCTCGATATGAGTGGTAAAGAAATCGATAAGGAGTCGTCAGATTTCACCCCCGAAAAAAAAGAAGAAGACGACGAAGACGTCAAGGCTCTTAAAAAACAGGAAAGGATGGATGAACTCAAGAGGAAGGCGCAGGAACTCATCAAGAGGAGGAACGCAAAGAAGGAGAAGAAGGAATGAATTCAAATTTTGTTCTCTCTAATAATTCTTCTTACTTTTCTCCCCCCTCTTCTTTTCTTTTTCTTAAACTCCCCTCTCTAAAAACCCGTCCCTCTCAACCTCCCCCCTCCCACTCCTTCCCTAAATCACCTTGTTCCCCTTTCACCTTCCCATCGTCTCCCTTCTCATCCGTCCTTCCGTAGACAGTCTATTTCAATTACGCCTTCAAAATCGTATCAGTATAACACTTCAACAACTCATTAATCGGTCCCGGCGGCATACTCCCGCTCATCCCATAAATCGCCGCGTTCCCAGTCAAAGCCCCATCGTTACCTTCGAAAACAACTTCGTCAACACACTGAGAAAGATCGTCAATGAATTTATCTTTATGTTCAACAGTACGTAATGTGACGCATAAGTGTATACACGCAGGCTTCTGTAAGGAGTTAAGGCTCCATCCCATTTTAGTCATTTTATCACCTACGCGATAAATGTTGAAGTCTTTCGAATCGAAGCATACTATCATAGATTTGGGGGAACCGAGGAGGTAGAGGCCGGGCATTGAGGCGACTGCTGAGGCGATTTCTTGGGTTGCGTCCATTATGGTGGAGACGCGGGAGGAGTAACCGTCTTCGCCCATAGCCATCATGCTGTTGGATAACGTTAGAGAGAGAGAGTATCGTCGGGATTGTTTTCGACAGTATTAGTTATATCGCTTTTTAATCGTTTTTTGTTCCATTTAATTCTCACCTCGCCCAACAAGCCGCACTCAAAGCTCCTGGCCTACTCCCCGCAATCGTCGGTGTAACATAAAGTCCCCCCGTCCATTCCGGATAACAGAAATACTGACACCTCCTAAGTTCTTTATTCCTATAAAGTACAACGCTGGTACCTTTAGACGCGTAACCGTATTTATGAGTATCGCAGGACATGGATGTAACTCCTTGTAAAGTGAAGTCGAATTCAGGTACGGGGTAACCTAATTTTTTAGCGAACGGTAAGACGAAACCACCGAGGCAACAGTCGACGTGGAGTCCTACGTCATGTTTAACTGCTAAGTCGCTGAGTTTCTTGATGGGGTCGACGACGCCTTGAGGGAAGGTTGGGGCGGAAGAGTATAGTAAGATGGTGTCGCTTGTAATTGCTGCTTCGAGGGCGTCGATGTCTAGCGCGTAAGTGTCGGGATCGTAAGGTATTTTAACGTTGCGGCAGCAGAGGATTTCGCATGCCTTGTCGATTGCAGCGTGGGCTGTGGTGCAGGAGATGATTTCGGGGTGTTTGATTCCGCGGCGTTTGCAGTAGTATTCGCGGTGGGCTTTGGCGGCGAGGATTATGGATTCGGTACCGCCAGAGGAGAGGCAGCCGACGACAGAGTTTACGATCTGGTCAAGGGGGAGGTCGTGAAGGGTGCCGTTCATGAGGGAGGCCGTCATGGAGCAAATTTCGGCTAAATGTTTTTATCGACGGAGCGATCGTGAACAACGTTAGAACGGGTAGCGGCGCCTCTTGCTGAAAACCTTCTTCCTTACCTTCAAACTGATTAACACTAGGCCAAATATCCGGATGTAAAGGATTAGCCAAACTGAAAGCCGCATAAGCCGCATTAAGTAGATCAGTGTGGTCCTTCTCCCCGCAGTAGACCGCGCCTGATACGAGTCCGTCCTCCCACTTTCGGTTCTCTACTTTTCCTCGTTTTTTGAGGTCGAGGAGGAGGGAACGGGAGGTTCGACCTTTAGGAGGGATAACGAGAGTGCGGGTGCGGGTTGAATCTTTGAGTGACTCTTCGAGGTCGACTTCCATTTTGTCTTCTTCCTTCTGGAGCTCTTTGGCGACAGAGGGGATGGTGTTTTTAGCCCACTGGAAGCTGCTTTCGATTATGTCCTTCTTGAGTTCGGAGAAGCTGGGGGGGGGGGAGTGAACGTCGAGCGAGGAGCGAAGTGCGAGGACGAGGAGCAAAGCGACGAGTTAGAATTACGTAACATAGCAGTGACGCTGGTACTGTGCTATTCCCCTCGTCGTTCCTCCTTATATATATACATATATCGTTGCCCCATTCCCCTTCCTCACCTCGTCCTCCTAATCGACTGCCCGTACGTGACGATCATGCGGATGATAGCGAGGCCTACCAAGTCGCGGAAGAGGGTCATAAGAGAGGAGGAGAGGAGGGAGGGGAGGTGGAGGGAGGAGTAGTGCTCCATTACGGTGTAGATGTACTGTGTGGGGGTGGGGGGAGGTGTGGGGAGGGGGGGGGGGAGTCAGACATGAGTGTTGTTGTTGTTGTTGTTGTTGTTGTTGTTTTATCGCACGCCGTACACCTTCACTTCTAAAACCCAACACCGTTTCAACGGTATACCACATCTCTCATTTAATTAGCATGAAAAGTAAAAATAGAACTTGCGTCGCAAGCCTACGACAATAGTTGCTAGTTGATATTCTTGTGATGGTCTAAACTTACATGTAAAGCGCTTACTACGTAATCAAATAAATCATGCTCGACTTTGAAAGGTGCAATCGAAGGGAAGAGGACTGCAACGAAAATAAAAAAGTTAAAATTATGGAAGGGTTAGAAACAATAAGTGAAGGAATGAGTCAGGGGTTATGACGGCGGAACAGTCGAGGTAAAGTGTCGTAAGATAAGGATGTGGTTGAAATAACATTTAAACGTCGAGATAAGATTTACAAAACGGAACGAATGGGTAGAAGTTTGTATTGAGAGTGTGTGCGTTGGAGTGAAAACATGTTTTGACGTACTGAAAAGGTGATGTTGTTCATATAATTGGTGATGTTCATATTTGTGTTCTGAACAAAGTGTGTTGTAGAAGGTCTTGTTTTTGAAGGTTTTAGTGCGCTTAACGTAGTTTACTTACCTGTAATAGCCCTATAAGCCATAACAGCTGTACATATAGGAGCAGTAGCATTCCTAAACGTCCTGATTGCAACAGATTTAGCAGGTCCAATCTTTAACAAAACGATACTCCCGATACCTGCGATTAAGATTGTGGAGATTACTTCTGTATCGGAACCGAGGGAACGGGAGAAGTGGGAAGCTAGGCGTGTTGAAATGTAAGAATTTGTAACGTCGATTATTAGGGAGCGTAGGGACGTCATTTTTGATTATAACAGATGATATTGGACGATATTTATGATACAGAATTGAGCGCTCATTTTGACACTTTTCAGGGACTTTCAATAAATCATCATTACTTTCACAGTTTGTCCCTTTTTCTCAATTTACGATAACAATGAGCTTACAAGGAAAAGTCGCAGTCGTAACAGGCGCAAGTTCCGGTGAGTAAATACCCCAGTAATCGTCACCATCCATCGTTAAAATTGATTTTACAAAACGACGACACGACATTTTTTACACCCCACAGTCGTCAACAGTATAAACTATCCCTGACAAATCCCCTTCATAATCCCTAACCTTATAATAACGTTTAAAACAACCTCCGCCCCCCTTCCCTCCCCCCCTTAGGAATCGGCGCATCAATAGCCCGTACCCTCGCCTCCTCCGGCTGTTCCGTAGTAATAGCCGCGCGTCGTCTCGATCCTCTCGAGTCCCTCGCCTCCCAATTCCCCACCGTCACCCCCTGTCAATGCGACGTGACCGATTTGTCAAGTTTCCGTAATTTAATCTCTACATGTGAAAGTACGTATGGATTTCCAGATATTCTAATAAACTGTGCTGGAGTAATGTATTTCACGTTAATGAAGAACTGTAAAGTTGAGGAATGGATTAAGACCGTTGATGTTAATTGTAAAGGGGTTCTGCATGGGTTTGCTTGTGTGGTTGAGAAGGTGAGTTTTTTTTTTAATAAAAGAAATATATAACTACCTCAAACGTTTAGATATTAACACCGTTTTAAAGTTCATCGAACGAGGTTCAGGCCACATAATAAACATATCCTCGGACGCTTCAAAACGTATGTTCCCTTCTTTAGCCGTATACTGCGCTTCAAAGACTTTTATTGACGTTTTAGCTGAAGGTACTAGAAGAGAATTAGTTGGTACGGGTGTTAAAATTACTAATATACAACCTGGTGACGTTAAAGGTACGGAGTTGATTATGGGTAATACTGACGGAGAAGCTGCTGAGAAGATGGGTGTGGAGATTGGGAAGCCTGTGGGGGAAGGGTTTGAGAGGGAACAGCTGCTGGATGTGGAGGATGTGGCGGGGGCGGTTATGTATGCGCTGGAAGCGCCGAAGCATGTGGCGGTTAATGAGGTTTTGATTGAGCCGAGGGATCAGGAGTGAGGGGGGGGGGGGGGGNNNGGGGGGGGGGGGGGGGGAAGGGTGGACTTTGGAAGTGAATCAGGATCGATTTTAAAACACTACAAACAACGTTTTCCATTTATAACATTCAATCAACAGCCCTTTTCAATAGCCTCCAAAGACTAAAGGCTCCGGATCCAACCTCCCCGTGATTCCAGCACTGCTCGTCTTCTGCGTCACCCCCGTTTTCCTCGCCCAGGCGCTCCCGTCAGCCGTGATCTCCTCCGTATACTCTTCGTCGTCGTCGTCTTGGAATAGCTGCTCGTTGTTCTCTTTGTCTTTGGACTTCTCGTAGGCCCTGAATTGTTTTAGGCCTTTCATGCCGGAGGAGGTTAGGGACTTGTTCTTTTTCAGGACTTCGACGCACCCGTAGAGCGTGGGGACGTTGGAGGATGATGAAACGCCCAGTTCACTCTTCACGAAATGAACGTCGACGCTGCCCTCCTTGGGCTGACCTGATTCTGCTCGTAGGACACTCGCGGCGTGGCCGTATCCGTTGAACTGCAAATACTCGAGGATTAGCTCGTTGATTATCAGGTTCTCGTTGGGGAGGACGGGGGGGGGGACGTCGTCCATGTCGAGGCAGGAGTGGACTTCGGCGCGGACCATGGAGGTCAGCTTGGAGATTGTGCCCTTGTAGTGGAGGGTGGAGTGCAGGGCCGAGGAGAGGTCCTTCAGGGTTGCGGAAGCTAAGCGGTGGAGAATTGGACGAGGCGACGGTTGTAGTAGTTAGTTGGCGGAGTTCAACGCGCTGTGTGGTGCCGATTTCTACTGAATGAACTGGGGCAAGACAAGCAGCACAATATTGTGCTCTGCATGTCTGTTCTCACCTGTTGACATAATGATGGATGGTTGCACGCGCGCTAGAACTGGATTCTGCGTAGTAGGAAGCATGAGCTCTTCGGGTTAGATTCAGCATATGGTGCTAGGTACCTAAACGAATTTTAAAGCAAATGGCTTTAAAGTGACCTTGTAGATCGATTCCTCTCTCAAACTTGGTTCAAAAGTTTACTGGGTTATAGAGCGGTGTAAACTTTGGTTTGGGGGGCAAGCGGATTGATGGAGCCCTTGATTGGGCTGTTGGTCGGTAGAAAAGAAGGAATTTGAAGACCGTCTACCTTGAATTTTGGGTGTTGGGTAATTTGTAAATCCTGGAAAGGTGAAGAGAGGAGGGAGGAGGTGTGTAAGTTGGTAATCAACCTAAGATATAAAAACATAGCAACGACTTTCGTTCATGTGTAAAAATCAATATTCTTTATTCTTCTTCCATTATTTCATTCAACCACTCCCCTATCAGAGCAGCGATCTTCTCGTGACCTTCTTGAATATCCTCGGTGTCAGTGGGACCAGGGTCGCTGTGAGAGAGGTCGGAATGGTGGGCGCCGTTCGGGAAGTTCATGGCAATGAGCTGTCGCTCTTCGGAGAGCGTCTCGGTGATGGACCCGACGGACCAGCCGTCGTTCAAACCGTTGGTGAAGAGGGTTTTGGTGAGGGTGGTAGAGAGAATGTCGTCGAAGCCCCAGGTAGAAGCGAGGAGGCTGGGGGAAGGCGATATTTCGAAGCGCTCCTGGCAGTGGTCGTTCAGCCAGTCTAGGGTCCACTTGCGGTCTCCGAACGTCTCGGTGATGTCGATCCTCTCGACCAAGAGAGAGCAAGTCTGGTAATCCCACATCTTGCCATCGGGACCAGTGCCGACGCCCGACCAGTCGCCGGAGCTGATGGTCCCCTTGTCACCGGCGGGAAGCTGCGAGTGCAGGTCGAAGCAGGCACCCTCGTCCTCATCTTCGTTCAGGGTTTCGAACAAGAAGTTGAGCTTCGCAGCCCAGTCACTGTCGGGGTCTGTCCAGCTCTCGCAAACTTCGTAGAGCTCGGTCTCGTCGTTGGGCGGGTAATTCGCCATGTTCAGACCGGCGAAGGTGTACGCGATGACCATCTGAACTTCGTGGTAAAACTTCTCGTTGTCGTCAATGTAGGAAGGAATTGAGGGACAGATGTTCAGCAGCCCCGACGCCACCTCCTGGTAGGTTTGTTCGGCGAGGGAGGCCTTGAAATCCGAGAGGGCGCTTTGGATTGACTTGGCGCAGCCGGGGAGGCTTCGCTCTGCCGACTTCGCAATCAGGTCGTAGTACTCCTGCCCGTCGACCTGCTGGGCGTAGAACTTAACCGGGGCGCTCGCTGCATAGGAAGCGTCAATGTGCTGAGGGAAAAGCAGGCGCATGCTGAAGCTGAGGAAGCCAGGGTAGGAGCCGCCCACGGAGATCACGGGGCAGTAGGTCGGGGTACCCTTGGCGGTGCAGCCCAAGGCGTCGCGAAGAGAGTTGACGAGGGCGACAGCATCGTGAAGCGCCTGCGATGAGTGAATCAACGTTATTGTTAATTGCTGTTGTGGTTGTGGTGAAAGATTCGAAGCTTCTTACCTGTTCAGGGGTCATTAGCAATTTGAGGTCGTCGTTGGTTGCATTGACGACCGGGTTAGACTCCCCGTAGAAACGGTGTTCAGGCTGAATCACATAGGCGCCGAATTTAGTTGCGAGGATTTCATTTATGTAGGGATAAAACAAACCCGTTGAAGGCTCGATGGCACCCTCGCCGCCCATGACGAGGAAGATGGGGTGTCCTGGCCCGCCAAAGTACTTAGACGACTCATAGTACCGCTGCGTGTAAGTCGTCGAGGAGGGATCGGAAGAGAAGTGATTCACAGCTTGTGCTACGTAGTAAGATGGGTCTGTTGGAGTGGATTTGGCTGTATGAGAGCCGACGGCCAAAAGGACGATCAAGAAGAAGAAGGAAAGGGGGGAGAGTGGAGACATGCGTTGTGTATTGTTATGTGTGTTGAGAAAGTGATAGGTGAAATGGGCTTTTGGTTTTTGATGAAAACGGAAAACGAATTACTGGAAGATCATACCATGGCGTCCGAGAAGAACAACACTCAGTTTGTCACGGTAACGTCATCAGGGCTCCCTGAAGTAGACGGTCTGTACGTCCCCTCAACAGAACCCCCTAAGGAGAGTGAATCAGGTAAGACAATCTGTACATGTAGAGGGACCTCACGCTTTCTTACAGCAACTCAACTAACCCAAACAGGCACGATGAGCACGCTGGGGTACTGGAACGGGATGAAGGCTTGGGACAGAGCGGACAGGAAGAGCGAAAGGAACCCGGCGCTTTCTTATAGCAACTCCTACAAGGCCTGGAGGCTTGCGAGGATCGACGGCCATCTCGCGTACACCATTGTCAATGACGATCCTCTGCCAACGGAGGGCAATGCGTGGGACGTGTACAAGAAGGGAGTCGCACCTGCCCCCACCATCAAGGTTTGGGAGGAGGACCCGAGGGAGAAGCCCAACGTCGTCTTTGTCTTGGGCGGCCCGGGTGCGGGCAAGGGGACCATGTGCGAGCTAGCCATGAATCAGCTCGGGTGGAAACATTTGTCGGCCGGAGACCTCTTACGTGCTGAGAGGAAGGAGGGCGGCGACAACGCGAAGTTGATCGAAGAGTTCATCGAGGCCGGGAAGATCGTGCCCGTCACGATCACTGTGGGCCTGATCAAGAAGGCCATGACGGCCATCATGGAGGAGACCGGGATTGTGAATTTCTTGGTCGATGGATTCCCCCGCAGCCTGGAGAATTGGGCCGGGTGGCAGGAGGTCTTCGGTGCCGAGAGCGCCATGCCGACGATGCTCTTCTTCGAGTGCCCCCTCCCCGTCCTGGAGGAGCGTATCATGGGCAGGGCCAAGTACAGCGGCAGGAGCGACGACAATGTGGAGAGCCTGAGGAAGCGCTTCAAGACTTACAAGGATGAGACCATGCCCATCGTGGAAGTGTTCAGGGAGGCCGGAAAGGTGGTGGACGTCGACTCGAGCAAGCCCAGGGAGGAGGTTTGGGACCTGGTGAAGGAGAAGTTGGCGCCGTGGTCAAACAGCAGTCTGCTGGAGTCGCCCTTGACGGAGAGGAGCGAATGCTTATTGGGCTTGAGGCCCTGGCCGAAGAGGGAGAAGAAGGAGTAATGGGGATGGGGCCTGGAATTGGGGGCGAAGAATGAAATGTATGTATGAAGAATCGTTGGTTTCGCTATTGCAAATAAAGAAACAATATAAATAGACTTTTAGATTAGCATCTTGGCGTACAAAGCTCCTACGACCGGGCGTGCCAGAGAAACTTCTCAAGCGCAGGGACAGGCTGAGGGTCAACAGGGAATAGAGGGTTAGGGTTAGGGTTAGGGTTAGGGTTAGGGTTAGGGTTAGGGTTAGGGTTAGGGTTAGGGTTAGGG